>CM021100.1:917738791-917900025 GCA_007115665.2 Sequoiadendron giganteum
AAAAATGTTTTGAATTCAAAAGGTGATAAATTATACTAGAAAAAAAAAATGATGATGAGACCTATTGTGCATGTTTTGCACACACGCCCCGCCGTGAGCGAGGACCCCCTCTTTTCATTCCCGATGGGATGCTTTGCTCCCATCTCATTTTGTGTGCCCCTTTCCTGGAGCCTAAATTGGTCATGTGACATCAAACGATAAAATTCCCCTGACCAAATTCACCTACCTGAGTTTCACTAAGTCTTTTGCTTTCGTGGAAGTGCCCCTACGGGTTTCCTTTCACCCGTTACCACGGTGTCCTCCAAACCTCATCCCTACTCTCTTGATTCATTTTTTACTTTGGGGGCAAGTTTCCAATGGATTTTGGATGTTTTTGTGGTGCCTAAGTGAACTGCCAGGATTTCGTTAAGTTTCGGGAAGTTGCAAAATTTTCATTCTGGAACTCCACCCCTTCGTGGCCATTTTCGAAACTTCGTCCCTCCTTTGTCCTTTTTCCTTTCATCCGCCCCCGATGTTCTGGCTCCCAGAACCTAGCCCCTCCGTGTCCATTTCCGTAACTTTGCCCTTTCGTGGCCATTTCTGGAACTCTGTCCCTCCTTTGTCATTTTTCCTTTCGTCTACCTCTGACGTTCCGGCTCTCGAAACTCGACCCCTCCGTGGCCGTTTCTGAAACTCCACCCCTTCGTGGTCATTTCCGGAACTCCATCCCTCCTTTGTCATTTTTCCTTTCATCCACCCTCGAAATTCCAGTCTCGGAACCCGGCCCCTCCATGATCATTTCTGGAACTCCACCCTTTCGTGGTCATTTCAAGAACTCCATCCCTCTTTTTCCATTTTGCCTTTCGTCCACCCCCGACATTTCGCTCCTGGAACCCGGCCCCTCCGTGGTCATCTGGAACTTTCCTTCTGGGTCACCATCCCTCTGTGGTTGTTTTGCCTCCCGTCCACCATCTGCCTTCCCTTTGTCATCTATCATCGCCCATCATTCGTCGTCTTTCCGCCCTATGGCACCTACACCCTGGAGCACGCATTAATGTTTATGGTCCAAATGAGCTCCAAATATGAATATTATGATCTTTTGATGATGCATGAATGGATCTAACAAGGATTTTGTAGGATTTGACTAATGTTTTCCCTGATTTGTGTATGAAAGCACTTACAACACTTTATATATGCAGGATTCAAGAAGCCTACCGCGGGTCCATCGAGGAGACCCATTGAGAAAGTTGAACGAGGAAAAGCACATAGCTCCTGTCACCATTCATTTTATGCCCACCTCTCTTTGCGGCACCCATCAACAAAGTTGGCATTAGAAGAAGGCCTGTGCCAAGGAATTCAATGACAAAATGCAAGGGGGTGGCCTTGAAGATGCATAAGGGAGTTGTCCTACTTTTCACCAGATGATGATGATCTTTAATGGGTTGTTTGCTCGAATCGGGGGCAACCAATCCATTGATGCCAGTCGTTGATAGACCCATTTGATCCAATGAAGAATGTTGCAAGACCATCAAGCAAAGGGTAGCTTTCAGGTAGTTTCAGCTACAGTAAAAGGGAAATCAGCTAGAAGACAAAACTACTACAACACCTGGGCACTAAAAGACAAAATAAGGGAAAAAATAAAAGATGTATTTTAAATTTCTGAATATTGTGGGGTAGGTGAAACCATAGTGCAATCAAATCTCGGCCACATAATGTAAATCAATCCTAGCCATTCATTCGGGCTTTGGAAAACTATAAATAGGGGTCTCCCCCTCATTTGCAAATGGTTGGAGAGCTAGTGTAAAAGCATTCTGCAGCAATAGAAAGCAGCATTGCATGATTTATGGGTGTTTCCTTTTGAGTTTTCTCATTATGTGTGCATTGTTCTACTTCCCTATTAGTTTAGTATTTATTTTATTGAATGGAACTGGTGATGGTGATTGTTGTTTCAGTATTTGATGAATTTCCAGCTCATGCTTTTTGTGGTTTGTTGATGATGAATCACTTTGTAAAGCTAGTCTGAGCTTCTTTACTTTACTATTGCAACTTAGTTCCTTGCATGCTCATGATGTGTGTATGCAAATTGAAAATCTGCAGTCCTTAGAAGATTGCACTAGTTTTGTGTAACTGTAGGATCCTCTTGGCCAAGCAAAACCCAGTTTGGGGAATTTTTCTATTGTAGCAGCCTCCATGATGATTGTTCATTCGTAGTTTCAAGTCTAGGAACTTACTCTCTTCCCTAATTTTTTTCCTTTTTTTAATAAGTAGTGTTAGGCAAGGTTCATTGCACATTATAAAGCTAAATCTGATGTTGAAGTGGAGTTCTAGACTGCTACTTGAACCTACAACAAACACACAACAACTCTCCCATCTTAAGAACTCCATTTGTAGATCCAACTTCCCCACTTTGTAACTCATTTGTAAGTCTGCCTTGTGATTCTAGCAAATCACATGAAACAACTGAGATATTCCAAGCATTGTCAAGACTTGACATTAGAGACCTTGGGATAGTGTTCTACAATTTGATTGTGGAAGATTGTCTTTCAAGAGAGGTGATGCACCTATGCATTACCTATGTTGAGAAGTGCATAAAAAACACATCAAGACCTACACCAGTAAAATGTACACATCACCAACTTTTTGAAGATATATTTTTTCCCAACTTTGGCATCGCATGCCCAAGTTATGCCAACTAGAAAAAAATATCTCCCTTATAGAAAATTAGGGCTAGGAGGGGGATCTACAAGGTACTATGGTGATCAAGAGGATGAAATATAATTACTCCCTTAAATATTCTTTAGGGGTTTGCATAGCCAGAGAAGTTTTTTCAGTAAAGTGATTAGCCACCAGTGAGGGAAGTTGTTAGGTATATCAACTATCAGGAGGTTGAGATGGCTATTGATAGTGAGATTATTGGGTCATCAGGGAGTAAGGAAAGGTCATTGATGATGGATAAAATTTAACTGGTGAGGTCAGTTTCGATATCCCTATAGTGCAAGGTGAGATTGTTGGTAGTTTTTTTCATTGATGTCAACACTTGAGGATATTGTTGGCAGTTGTTGTCATGTCAACACAGGTTGTTGGTTGTCATTGATTTCGGCACTTAAGTAGTAAGAGGTTAGTCCTTGGCATTGGTTTTCATTATTATATTCAGTCTTGGATAACATTGGTGATGAAGTTCATGGTTGGATTTCATGCCTTACCTAAAGAAGAGTTGTTGAAGTTCAATATAATGCATTATTACTATCAGCAGAGTTGATTTTATAATGATGTATTCAGATGAGGATTAGAGGCATGACTGATAGTGGAGAGATTTTGTTGAAGGTATACAGTATGTCTTATGCTCTATCCTAATGTTCCTGATGAAGTATGTTTTGTTCAAAGGAAGTTCTAGCCTCCACAAGTTTCTTAAGTGTTTTTGGTTTAGGAAGCTACATTGAAGTCTATCTGGGAAGAATGCACTGCATTCCTCCATTGTTGATTTTTTGGTCTTGTATTTTGGTATTCAATGTCAGTTTCATGTGGATGTTGCACTCCTATCTTCTCAGGTCACCAATATTGTTGAGGATATTTCTATGAATTGTAGAAGGTTGGTAGTGTTGTTGGTTATCCAGACTAGTCTATAAAATGCTCTGCATTTCTCTACATTGATGTCTCTACTCCTATAGCTTGGTGAATGTGCTTTCAATGTTTATGCAATGTCTCAATTCCAATATCATATGTTGAAGTGGTCCTTTAGTTGATATGTTAATGCTATATCTCAATATTAAGCATTTTTTGTTTATGGTATACAATCTCATGTACCAATTTGATTTGTGATGGTTGATGATGTTGGAGGTTTTTGTAGTGTTTTCATTGATTTCAATAGGGAGATTGTTGTACTATGTTGTCATTGATGTTAACCTATGTCAACCTCTAGTGTGGTGTTGAGCAGGTGTTGTAGATGGGGATATTTTTGGTATTGTAGATGAGGATATTGTTGTAATCTCTAGTGTAGTCATGTTGTGAAGGAGTTGTGGTGTTGATCAAGTATTTTTAATGCATCTAGTTCACTTGGTTTCCAAGTGCTTTTGAGAAAAGTTAGATAATAGAGTGCACAAGGTGGTTGAGTTGTGTTCTATTTTGTTCTCCACATTTCTTCATGGTTGAATATGTGCTTGTGTTGTTCATATAAGATTATTAGAGGTGTTCAAAGGTGTTATATCCAATTTTTTCAGGTTTTGGATCATGTGGTAGTGGAGTTTATGTTTAATAGTGTGTTGGACTATGAAAAGGTTGTATTCAAGAAATGAGATTGTTCTATATTTCTCTACGTTGAGTTTTATTGTCTTGTGGATTTGGGAATGTTCCAATATTATATGTACCTACCTTCCCCTAGAGAATTTTGTGTTTAGTTGTTTTGTAAGTTTGGTTAGTGAGTTGTATGTCTATCGTAGTGTTGTTGGTTGCACAGAATGATGGCATTCTTAGTTGTAGGTGGTTGCAACAATATTTTTGAATATTTTTATGGTGTTGAATATTCGTGGATGTTGTGGAGTGGTACTATGTGGTTTACATGTTTTTTCTAGACCTGGAGAGGTGTGTATGTGGTTTCTTGTTAGTGTTAGTGGAGATTTGGCCGACCTAGCATTCTAGTACTAATTGTGGAGGTTGTTTGTTTTTTTTGGAAGCATGGTGAAGTATTTAGTTGTATATTTGGGTATTGGTTAACCCATGGTGTGGTTTTCCTTCACTTCTTTCCACCACGAAAGTGTTTGGTGCTAACCTATTTGTTTGTTGTATGTTTAAGGTGCATACATTTCATTGAGGCCAACCAAAACAAGATTGTTTGAGAAGATTGTTTGAGGTCATGAAGGATATATAAGAACAATTAATTGTTCAAGAAGTTTTGATATGTGAAAGTGATTAAGTGTGGTGATCTGAGTGTGATCTTAAACACCTAAGGCTACCAAATGTAGTGATCAGAAGGTGTCTACATTTTTAGTGTGCCTAAAGTTGCTAGAGGTAGTGAGACAAAGGTTGTGAATGGTGTAGAGTTGTGGTGGATCTTCCTATTGATCTGAGGTAGTGAATATCCTTGAAACAATTTTCTTCTATTCTTCTTTCTTTTGGATAGTGAGTCCTTTGGGTAATGAACCCTTTACAGTGAGCCTTTCTTATCTTTAGGGTTGTGAGCCCTTCTGGTAGTGAGCCTATTATATTCGGTGTTGTTATTCATATATATGTGAGTCAATCCTCACCATGGTTTTTCCATGATTAGGGTTTTCCATGTAAATATAGTGTTCTCTTGTGCATGTTTGATGTTTCATATGTTTAGTTTCTACTAATGCTTAATAATGGTTTAAGGATTAATGAGGGTTTGATGATTTTAATTTACAACTGATTTAGCCCCCTCTCAGTTGTTCTATGTGTCTAAGAATTGGTACCATAGTTTTAGTTCCGTAGAAGAATATTAATCGCTTGAGGTATATCGGATGGTGCACAAGAATGATGTCAAGGTGCCTATATTTGATGGAAAAAACTATGCGTTATGGAAAGCCAAGATTCAAGCTTTTCTTATCTCATTAGGATTTGGTGTTTGAAAGTCAATTAAAAATGGATACACTATACCTACTACTCCTCCTACAAGTGATGATGAGATCAAGGATTATGAGAATAATTACAAAGCAAGGAATGTTATCTTGAGTGGGCTTTCATAATAACAAGACACCACGTTATTATTATATATTTTAAAGATATTAAATTTACACATAAAAAAATCTCTTAAAAAATTGTGCAAAGAATGTTACACCATTAATCCTCTTCATAAAATTCATATATTGCATCTTTTGCATTTATATTGACCTTGGATTATAATTTTCTTATAATTTGATTTAGTATTGGGAGAAATGGAGCTACTACTAATGTAGTAAGTGTCATGGAATTATGAATATAGCTAAAAATTTCAATAATTTACTAGATATCAAATGGTGTAGCTTTGGGTGATATGGCTACCATAAAAGTAATACATATTTCACATGTCTCTTCTTAAAAATATCTAAAAAGGGGATTATTTTCAAAAAAGGGCGAAAGTTAGGTGGTTCATTCCATAGTGAAATGGTTAAGTGGTGACATTGTTGTTGTGGCCACCAAGGTTCAAGTCTTTGTTGAGCTATTGTGATTGCAAGTACTATGCCTTCACTGATTCAATGTACTCACGAGCTTGACCCACAATCCCCAATTTGTGGCATCTCTGGTTCATAGCTCTAGTCTAAAAAAGTGCTCACAAATTTTTAAAAGGGGGACAAAGTTAGTGGAGCATGGTAGTCAAATAGAGAAGTAGGGTGAAAAAGAAGAGAATAGAAGAAAATAAATTAGATCATATGGTTGAAATAAAGACAATAAAATATTAGACAACAAATTGAATAAATCTAGCTTAAAAATTGTATATAATCTAGTATTAGGTTTAAATAATTCGGCTAATAGGTAGTGACAAATTTATCGCTTTAGTTTATATTATCTAAAATGTAAAAAAATCTTTATTTTTTGAGACTCCTAGACAATTTAAGTTTATGAAATCTTATATTTTCACAACAATTCATGGTTTCTAGATTCTTCTAGTAACATCTTCTTTTGACATTAACTAGAATGAATCTTAAAAAGAAAAGAGAATTATGAGGGTTTTATGGTTTTCCCCCATTAGTGTCACCTCCATCATTCCAAGAATTAATCACAACTTCAAAGATTTTGCTTCTATTAGTCTCTTCTTAAGTATATTATCTTTTTTGTTCATCTTTTAGATAATATTAAAATTAAAAATTTGAGTCTAAACAGGTTCTTAAATGTAATGAACATCAATCTCTATATATTTTATTTTAGCATAAAAGATGAAATTATTTGATTTCTTTTATTTTCATAAAATATAGTGATAAAACATAGAGAAATTCTAAGTTCAAATAAAAATATTTTGAATATAAATGGCTTCATTTCTTGCTTCCTTTTTTACTCTATATTCTACTCGACATGAAGACAAAGATGTGGCTTTTTTTTGTTACTCATGTAATGGATCCCATTTAAAATTTAAAATCATAGTTTCTAGAAGATTTCACGTCATCTAAATCACTACCCCAATGTAAATCTACATAACCTACCAAAGAAACATGAGATGGATGCCAAAGTTAATTATTCCACAAATATATCAAAAAATAGTTTGGTTAAAGCCAATGGATTTCTTCGGGATCTTACATGAATTGAGAAACTAAATTAATCAAAAATCATATGTTTGGTCTATTGTGTGCTAAATAAACCAATACTAAAAATTTCCTCTGTAATGTGGCATCTACCTTCTTTGAAGTACAATTCTTGTTAAGCTTATCTCTAAACTAAAAGAGAGTAAAGAAAGGACTGAAATCAAGTACTTTAAATTTTTCTAAGAAATTCAATGCATATTTTGATTAAGAGATGAATAACTCATCATGTAACCTACAAACTTGTAAGCCATGAAATTTATTGATATCATGTAAATGAATCATATTAACCATGCCTTTTGAGATTTGATTTCAAATCATTGATTAACCAAATATTTATTTTAAAATTTTAAATAAAAAAATATGCATAAAATGTGACAAGAATAATTTCACCTTGGAATGTCTTCACATAAATATTTAAATTTATTAGACATTTTTGAAACCCATGAAGTTGAAAATAGATTTCAATCTTCTCGTTCCATTCTCTAGATGGTTGTTCAAGATTATTGTTGAGTAGGAAAAGTGATCCTAGGTCCAATTAGGTTAACTAGTATTATCTCCTTTTCACTTTGAATCCACATTCAAGCATAAACAAACTAGGGTTTGATGATTGGATTGCTACCACAAGGGAGAGCCAACCTCCTAGGGTTTATGTTGTCTTGAGTTGTGAGGATGATAAATTTGATGTGTATTTTAACAAGACAATTTCACCTATAACCCTAGATTTGAAAATATAATTTATCACATAGAAGAAAATAAAAAGTTATAGAAAAAATTTAGATCTAAGACTAAGATACAAAGACGAACCTATGATGAAAATTTTAGGTTGATTGAGTTGGTCAAGGCAATGGGGTGCCCTAGACTACATCAAGCTTTTCTTGGATCTAAAAAGTCTAAAATGTTGGTCACAATTTGCTCTATGTTTTTGCAAACTATGTTATGTTGAAACTCTCATATCTGACCTACACATATTAAAAGAAGAGGAAAGGTTGTGTTGTATAAGGGCTTGCCTAAGTTAAAACCCATTTTGGTATTTCTACCTTCACGTACAACAATTGATGATGATCAAGAGGGCATGCCTTAGGTTAAGTAGAGGTGAAAAAAACTATAATTGACTGAAATTGATAATGACAAATGATAATGTTACCTTGATGTGATAACCCTTGAAAAAGGGATGCCACACACAATTTTTCATAAATTTTGATTGATGGATGCCTTGATTGCTTGATAGACTTGCAAAAGGTTAGCTCACATACATAATAGATTTTTGAAGCTAACATATAGAGGATGACTCAATAATTTTTTTCATAATTACATCATAATAACTTCTCATTCATAATTGTCTTCTTAATGTTCAAAATAAGAGGGAAAACATGTTTATATGTGCATTTTAATTAACCTTTTTGGATAGGGGTCAACTTGGGATCCCCTTTAAATCACTAAAGGACCCTAATCAAAATTTTAAGAATTCAATAATTTGATTTTTGGTCTAGGGTGCCCAACACCCATGATTGGTGCTTTTCAGCCCAAAATTGTTAGGATAATGGGAATTTAAATATATTTATTAATTTGGTCCCAAAATGAGTAAATTATTATTATAATTAATGCTATAATAAAATAGGGTGTCAAGGTAGTGTGAAATTATCAAGGGTGATATTTTTTGACACTATATTTTCCCCCACCTTAGTGAGGGTATGATCTTATGTTCATACTCACTCTAAAGGAATAAAAAATCATATCAAAATACTAAAGAGACAAGATGACACTAAGTTGAAGAGTGCACAAGCCCTCAACTTAGGTTCTCATCAACCAATAATGAAAAGAAAAACATGCACATAAGATAAGTAAATATTTACTCACACATAAGGAACTTAGTGAAAAATCAATGGAGTACACTTTAAAATAATACATGAAGCATGCACAAAGAAAACACATCATATAAAAAGAATACATGAATCAAACATGCAAAGGACACAATGCAAACACACCAAGAACACAAAGTAGACACATAGAAAACATAAGACAAACAATAAAAACACAAGGGTTAGTACTAAAAGGATTCAAGTCATTAAGGTAAAGAGACCTCAATCTTAAATTTATCTCAAATACCAAACATCATCCATTGAATGTGTTAGAAAAAATAGTTCTCTCATAAGGATTAGTAAGTTATGTTATGCTAGATCACTTCTGAAACACATGGGTCTATTGGAAAGAAAGTTGTGTTATGCTAGGTGGCCATGTAAAAATGATTAAGTTCATCAATCAACAAGATCTATTATGCCAAATCCAGAGATTATTTTTCTAATCATGCTTCAAGGAGTACACGAAGGTTTAAAATCATGGGGTTAAATCAATACTTAACATCATAGGGGATGAACTGATAACCAAGCCTTAGGGGGTGTTATAAAAAACATCACCACCAAAGAGGTATGCTAATAAGTCAAATATCACAAGGAATCTATGGAATGTGTAATGCCCCGACACGTAACCCTAGAGGAAGTTGTAACCACTGCAGAAGCGTACAATTTTTTTTTCTTAAAAGTGCATTAATATCAAGAAAGATGCACAACACTTTCGCAACAGCCTCTAAGGCATGCGACAAAGATTACATCTTAAACCATAACACATAAATTACTCTTATAAGGCATTTAATTAAATTACTAATCAAACATTTAAATGCACATACATACAAAGCATTAAAGATACCATCACATAGAATATGATATAACAAGTTCCAGATTACATTAATTTACAAGTAGATTACAACACTCATTCCCAGAATGAGGTAGATCATACCTAACTATTACAACTTACAAGATTCCTCCTCGAATACAACTGAGGAGTGAATTAATTACAAATGCCAACTAAAATAATACATTAAAATATTGGAACATATCTACAAGAACCACCTTGAGCTCTCCAACTGGAAGACCTCGCCATCACGAAGTGAAGAAGGGGGACCCAACGACATAGGGTGAACATTCCTCCCAACCAAGTGGTACCCGTAGGCCCACCTCCTGTGCTAGGAGACAGTAACAAGGATACATGGTCAACCTACTACCTCTAGACATAGGTTGACTCAACCAAACACATGAACCAACAATCACAAGGTCACATTTATTCCCGTGTTACACAATCTCTTACTACACAAACTAACATACAACTGACCTAGGAGGAGTGTCACCACAAGGTACATGGGTTACCCGACAGATCTTCCTAGATCTTGGCCCCCATCCAGAATCACTCTCTCCTATTGTCAACACGCGTAACAAAACCACCCAAACTAAGGAGGAAACAGATAACCAAAACCACTCCATCCAAAGGAGCCAACATATAATGAAACTCACTCAAAACACTGGATGCAACAAATCACACAATTCCACTCCTAACAAGGAAGGCACAAATCCCCGTTCATGGAAACCGGGTAAAACACCGATACGACACCATGCACTACCCAAGGGAAAATAAATATGGTTGACATCACAATACAACAACCCCCATCCAATAAAGAACCTCTGGAAGACTTACATATTAAAGACACACTTAACCCATTTCCCCAAAATGAATCAAGAAGAAATAATTACAAAAGGGCAATCAAGACGTGAAATAAATCTAATATTTGGATCTTCTAAATCCATTTTCAATCAGTAGAAAATATTAGAATAATTTGTCCATTTTCACTAATTAAATAAAAATCCCTTCATATTCATAGAGAGGAAAAATCTAATTTTATTTGAACTCAAATCCTCGATTACTTTTAAAAGCAATAATAATTTCCTCTATTTACTTAAAATACCCATTTTCCCTAATAGACTATGCCCTGCAAATAAATTATTCTTCTCCTTTTTTTTATATCTCCTAATTGCATGCAACTATTAATTTAGATCATCAAATATATGTATAAATATATACTCATCAAGTATATATACATGCATATAATTAACCATTATATACATCCATATAAATGTATACATTATATATATTTAAAAATATTTAATTAAATCAAAAATTAAACCTAATAAATAAATAATATTATATATAATATATATTTAAATATAACTAAGTTTATATATAAAAAATTGAAACTCATTCTAAAAGGCAGACAGATCATAAAGCAAGGTTCGCTATTTTTTTTAAAGAAAATAAAGAAACATAATAATTGGGGAGGGGTTGGTTGTAGCCGGACCCCCCCTCCGTCCCCCACCCCACCCCACCCCACCTCTATTCAATGCAGCCATGAAGTGGGGGTTGTGTTGCCTCATGAGGCAACGCTCCCTTCATTAAGTGGAGGGTGTTGCCTCATAAGGCAGCCGCACCCTCCCACTGTGGGGGCAGTGGGGAATACCTCACCCCCCACCCCCCCACCCCGTCCGCCCCCCCCCCCACAACATACTTAAATACTTTCTAAACAAAAATATAACCCACAGTAAATACGTCGTACGACGATTTTCATCGACTCAACAAATAATTTTTTTCATAAATAATATATATAAATATATTATATATACCTATATGTGGATGAATATATCTATAATATATATACTCACATATATGTATATATAATGTATATATATTTAACAAATTCAATCAATAATTTAATTGGAGAATTTTTATTTTTTTTTAAAGTCCATCTACAAGCAAAATTATGCAAATCTTCATAAAACCCAAATTTCACAGAGGATTTCTAATAGTTCTATTGTTTTCTTTGGAATTTTCTATTGTTTGAAATCAATTCCCAATAGAAGTTTTCAACAATTTTCTACACATAAGCTTTCAACAATTTTCTAAATCTTATAATGTTTCCCCCTGGGTTTTTTTCCCATTGTTTAAAATACCAATTTCACAAAGGCTCTCTAATTTCACTATAATTTTTTTTAGAGAAGCACTAAATTAATCATGACAAATCTTTAAATACAAAAGCCTTACAAATTTTTAAAACAACTAAAAGCTTCTACTAAAAATACAAAATCTTCCTACATAGATAATCTTTCAATTTCTTTTAAATCAATTTAAGCAAAGCTTCTACAAAATTGAATTTTGTACAAACAATCTTTCTAAATCAACTAAATAAATTAAAACCATAAAAGAACTTGTTTTCTTGAAGCTTGAAGAAATGAAGGTTGGAGCAGAGCAGAGCCTTCAGAGTTCAATTTCCAAAGCCTTTTCCAAAATCACCACTTCCAGAAAGATGCAAAAATACAGAACCCACAAAATTCCCAAGAACCTCTTTTTTTAATTTTTCAACCAAACCATTTCCAAAAATATCCCTCTTTCCTTTCCCGTGAAGTAACCTCTTACCTCACTCTGTTATGGCAAATATTCTCTTCGAGAATAATTTCCCAACAAAATAATTAATAAATTCTTCTCACACACATGTCAAATTAAAAATATCTTTTCAACAACACACAAAGATTTCCTCTAAGCCATTTTTCATTTTAATAATTTCAAACCACAATTTAATTTTTAAATAAATTTAATCAATTAATTTGTTTTCTTAATAAATAATTTAATCAATTAATCTATTTGCTTAATAAATAATTTAATCAATTAATTTAATTACTTAACAAAATAATTTTAATCCCAAGAATTAAATTACTTTACCAAATTAATTAAATTTAATTAATTAAATTAAATAAAAAGCTACCAACAATATTATTTAAAATTAGTTAAATAAATACTAAAATCATTTAAAGTATTAATTTAACATCAATTTCCATAAAATAAACCTTCCATAATTAAATAACAATCGACAAGGCAAACGTAGAGATGACAATCAAACAAACCGAACATGAACTGACAACACACTATGGCTAGGGTGTAGACCTGACACAAGTAACCTAGCTACTATCTCCCAATCAACTTGCCCTTGGGTCGACACGCTCAAACCTGTGAAGTCAGGTGGAGTCGATGTCTTGTACCTACAAACTTGTAAATGAGATATCAAAAGCACATGTATATAAACAACATAGTAATACACACCGTGAAGAGGAAATCATGGAATCGTAGGGCGTTCGCAAGCGAGTGATGCGATTTCGTCCCCTTCACCAATACACTTATCATGAATTGACAATTCCAATCATAATTAAAATACTCATGTGCATTAATCATGTTATATCAAACCATCATTATACTAATCAAAGCATGTCAGATAAAACATCAAAGAAGGTACATCACACCACCACAAATAGTCCACATCACTCCATAAATAGCGATCAAAATATCAAAGCATCGTAATCTAATCATAAGAGCAAAAAAGAGAGATGTTACAAAATGGATAGGGTGATATCCCCCCTTAAAATATCAATATACTTGCTATGTTGTTATTTTAAGGAGACAAGAGATGAAGAGGGGATCCTTGAAAAGAATACACACCTCTTAGTTATCCTCTCCCCCAAAATCTAAAGGCAAAGAAAATCATGCAAGAGACTATTGTGTTGATATCTTAGAAATAAATATGGATTCACTTAAGATTGTGCCACCATGAATGACAATGAGCAAACATATGAAACTATAAATGCCACATATTGAGGAGAAACACCTTAAAATAAAGATCATTATTGTGTAGAGTGATTAGGTGCATCAACATATGGAAGATCATTGTAATAAACTTATTATATTTTACTACTTAAGGCCTAGAATTCATTGGTGGAATGACCATGCACTTGATAATATGCACAAAATTTTTATTTCTATGATATTGCTTACATGCTGGAGGAGGAAGAGTATTCAATAAGGGTTTGAGGAGCCTCCATAAAATATGCTCTTACTCAAATATAGGATAAGTAGTAGGAGACATTCCTTTCTCTTGTGAAGAAAATTTTTCCCACTTACCACATGATGTTTTAAATATAATAGATGATTGAGTATGAGATGTAGATGAAGAAGGCTGGAAACCTAAACCCCTTTTAGAGAGGTATATTATAGACTTCACATAATCCTTGACTCTTAGAAATAATCTTATATCCAAGCCCATACCATATTTTTAAATTAGATGGAGGAATATTGTCTACATATTTATGAGAAGAATTGATTCTTTCACAAGAACGAAAAATTATTATTATGTGATCAAAATTTAGGCATCACCAATACACAAGGGAAGAAATATAAAGAGCCCCTGTCACCATCATGAGATGATGTTTTTGGATATGTTGATGTAGAACAAGATTGAGAAAATGAAACAAAAGACTCTTTAGGTTGAGATTGTGAGATTTTGTACTCTCCCACAAAGGAGGGTGTAAAATCTAATGAACCTCGATAATCAAAAAAATGTGTACTTGAAGATGAAGCATTATTTTGATCCTTATTTGTACTTGTAGATACGTAAAACTAACATCATGCATCTTGCTCTAACTAACATTCAATTCTGCTATTAATCAGTCAAAACAATTTATTGATTAATTCCCTAAGGTTCATCATATTTAATTAAATAAATCAAATTATTTAATTAAGTCCTAAGGTTCTTCTCATTTGATTCAATAAATCAAACTGATTTAAATCAAATTTCAAACTCCTAAAACCCTCCAAGTTAATTAATCTAAATTAATTAACTTCTAATCATAATCAATCATTCTCTAGCTTTTGACTCAACTGGAGTCAAATCCAAACTCTCAACTAACCCACCCACTTGCACCAATAAATCATTTATTTGATTTATTAATTCTTCTAATTACTTTCAAAAGGGTATCAAGATGGAATATTCTACAAATTTGAATCTTCCCTTCACATGACTTGTCCCTTCCAACAAAGCATTAAATGCTCTTACATGTCTCTTGCATAAGTCAACTTGACATTTAATGCACCTTTCATCCCCCCTAAACATGTCATTTCATCCAAAATTCAAATTTGAAATTGGCACATTGGCCAAGACTTGCACATTCCTCACCCTCACACCTTGACAAGTGTCATCTTGTCATTGGCTTATGAATGATCCCACATTCATCCAAATTCACTCAATCTATCAACCTTGAATCTATAAAAGCAAGGGTTTTCAACAACACAAACACAACACAATTTTAGAACACACTTCATGCAAGGTCACTCTCTTCATTTGAGAATCAATCTTTCTCTTCATCATCTATCATCTTGGCAATCTTGCTTATCATGGATTGGGAAAGGGTTGCTTCCTACACAACTAAGTAGCACCAATCCAATATGGGATAGATATACTTCATGTTTTACATGCTTTGTTCATCTTTGTCATTTATTTGCATTTTTGAAGCATGATGTATTATCCCATAAAGATATGTATTTTTGTTATGTTGTTTTGTCAAGTTTACTAACAATTTGCAGATTTTCATGTCCACAGTACTAGATGGTAAAAAATTCAACTCTTTGGGCTTTGATGGTGAGATTTTAGACTCCCCATTGAAATGAGTTATAAAATATAACAATCCCCAATCATCACCCAAGAGTGTATACATAATATCATTGTTATTGGAAGGTAATGGTTCTACTTTTGAATATGGAATCAAAGTACTAAGATATTTGGATGTGTTATGTTCTGCTTCAATTTGTGAATTATAACTTTTATTATCTTCTTTAACTTATATATCTTATTATCATATTTATATCTCATCTCATGGTGAAGAGTAGATAGGAATCCTGTCATGACATGAATCTATGGTCTACCTAGGAGAAGATTGTATGAGAGAGTATTTGACATGACATGGATAAGGGTAGGAAAATTCACAAGACCTACCTTAATGGGTAGTGTTATTTTCCCCAATGGATGACTACTAACATTATCAAAGCCATGAATAGAAAGATTAACATGTTCTACGATATTTTTATCCACACCAAATTTATCTAGAAGATCAATGCTACAAACATTAAGCCTTGATCCATTGTCAATAAGAGTACCCTTAATCCTAATTTTATTAACAACTACCATTATTACAGCCTAATGTTAGTTTTGGAACTCTAGTGAGGGTAGTTATTGTTGAGGGAATGTAATATCCAACTTTGTTGAATGCATACAATCAAACAAGGATGCTACATCATTCAGTTTGATAGAAAGTGAGACATCAATATTTTGAAAAGCTCCTTGGAGCATCATGTGGTATGTAGGTGATGTTTGAATCAAATCCCAAAGGGAGATCTTGGATGGAGTATAATGAAGTTGATTGACAAGATCATATTCTTCACCACTACATTGAGGAAGGCTAGGTGGGGGTGGAAGATGTGGTTGAGGTAATGGGATGGATATTGGAATTTACTTTTGTTTCTTATTATGTCTATTTTTATATGTGTGCATAAATGCATGATAACTTGGTTACTTCAACACATCTTGTTGCAAATAATTACTAGTGAGTTTTTTGTAAAGTTTAGGATATGGCCATGAGGTTTAGAAGGCCCTATAATGAGAGGTGGTTTAGGATGTCCAATAATTAGAGGAGTTTTAGGAGGTTCAATAATAAAATTTAGGTTTATAATTTCAATTTTTTGCCAATCCTCTGTCAATAAAGGATCTAATATCCATTTTGAATCTTCACCTATGTAAACCACCTTACTATCATTTGAAATAGGAAATGTACCAATAATTTCATCCTCATGTTCCACAATATCTTCCCAAGTAGGAGAGTTATTGGGAGAGAAAACGCATGATTCTCATGGTTCTCAATGATCAAATCCTCTTACACCAAGATACTCTCATAAGTAGGAGAGATATTGGGAGAAGAAAAAACATGATTTCCAATGATGCCATCATCTTGCACCAAACTACCCTCGCACATAGGGAAGATGTTGGGAGAATAATGAACATTAAGTAAAGTTATTTTAATAAATGTATTAGTGATTTTATTATGTTCCCTCACAATGCTCTCATAGGTAGAAAAACTATTGGTTAGCAGAATGCTAATGTATATCCCTTTTGATGACATGGAATGGGGTTTGGGGCAGCACCCCAATTTTTTCTAGACAAGTCATATTTTTCTATATCAAAACCAAAATTTTGGAAAGAAAGAATATTGTTATTGTCCCCCATTTTATGTTATAGGGTAATGCATTGAATTACATAAATTAGGGAAAATTAGAAATGCACAACAAAATCTAAAAGGTTCAAGATAAAATTCTAGAAATAGGAAGTAGATCCGAATCAAGACCATAAATAAGATTGTTCATAGAAAAATTCAGCCTAAACTAACTTGTCTAGGGTGTGGGACACCCTAGACCAAACAAAAATCTTTTGAAAAAATAGAATCTGGAAACCACTGTTAGTGTTTAAGGGTCTCATGTTGCATAGGTTCAAGTCTAGAAGTAAACAAAATTTTGGAAATACACAAAAACCTAGTTTTTTTATATGAAGCACATAATTACATGCAATTTTTGATGTTTTGAAAATAATGTAATATATTTATATGTTGATTCTTAGAATTTAAAATTTTGTAATTGAATGAATTTTCCAAAAAATATAAAAAAGCAAATTCTTTTTGATCTTTTGAAATTAAAATACTTTACAATTTCTTTTTCAATGTTTTTCACTAAAATATACGTGCATAAATAATAGAATAATATTGAAATTAAATTTATCAATGAAAATAACTCGGATCTAAGCCCTAAATAAGGAAAATTTATTGAACATCCATATTGAGAGGGGGGGTGAATCAGTATTCTATTAAACTTTTGAACACAACTTATCCAATCACTAAAACACATTAACATAAATAAAGAATGAAAGCATGAAGCATCCACAAAGTCACATAACACATGAACATCAGGATTTTTATGTGTAAAACCCCAAAAGGGAAAAACCATGGTGAGGATTAGCTCACAATATATTATATCCAGATATAGTATATTATAGGGGCTCACGACTAGGACACACTATCCTTATAAGGCTCACATCCAGAGTTAAATACAATACAAAAATGGCTCACTACCAAAGTGTGAATTGATACAAGGTGCACCTCCCTTGTGATGTATTTCAGTTCCTTTGAAGCTTTGTATACAAAGTATTGTTTTGATTAATAGTCGCTCAAAAACTCTACTCTTATTTTGATCTCTTACCACTAAATTCACATGTTCACATCATATATGATCACTCGCACCTGATATGTCATTATGCTCACTCATCTATATAGTCAACTCCAAAATATCTCACATATATATACAATTATATTTGCACACAACAATTAGGTCAACCTAATTATATGTAGCCAAAACAATTCAAAGATAGCTTTATCGAATTTACACATGATTCAAAACCTTCTTTGCAATCAGACCAAACGTGAAATACATAATTTAGGTCTGCATGGACCTAAAATAGATCTTAAAAACATTTGTAATGTATATTTAATATTCACAACACATATCATGTATTAGGCCAGCCATGAATGGACCTAATCACAAATACTTTCAACCATACATACACTTCTCATACAAGCGACATCTAGATTTGATCTTCCTTCAAATTCACACTTTGTCGACATCAATGAGACTATCTTTAGAACCACAACACAGAATAATTATTTTCAAGAAAATTCAGAATCTCCCACATTGATATACCAAATAGAGAAATGATTGAGATACACAGAGCTAAACTTTGCCATGCATAACTTCTAGGATATTTCTCAAAACATCACAGAATCTTGATTTTTCCTAAATCTGATAAACATCAACCCATGGTTAAAAGTGCAAAGTGAGTTAGCTTAGTGTGGTCGAGTGTGGACCCAAAAACTAACACACTAAACCACAAAATAATTAGTAGAAGCACTTAGCTAATTTCTTATATAACCATATTTTCCGGGCCAACTTATTTTTTACATGTATCTTCTATAGCATTTCCAAAATATACTAGGTTGATTATAACAATGTTGACATCAATAACAACACTGGCTCAATTAGTATTATTTGATTCATGCCTATGTTGCCAATAGACCAAAACTTCCAATAGTCTCCTTCTTCTCCTTCTTCCAATAATCTCCCTCTTTGTCATTGATGGCAACATGAAGAATAGGAGATCTCACCCTAAATTACCAGCATACCCCTTTCCTCTTATCTCTCCCCCTTTGACATCAATGGAAAAGGGTGTGCCAAAACCTCATAAGCTCCCCCTTAAGAGTTCAACCCAAAAAAAATGTTTTCCTTTTATGTATATATGTGCATATGTCAAAATATGAAAAACTTGTTAAGTCATGTTAGATAGTTACCCTAAGGATGAAAAACCTTGAACCCTCTAAAAAGTATCTTTCCATTTAGACTTACCTTCTTCCCATTGTTTCTTTATTGTTGTAAGAGTTTTGTATAGAAGTTCAAGCTCCAATAGAGTTTCTTCTCCATCTTCCGAAGTACTGGGATCAAGGTTTACCTATGAGAGTTTATCAGTACTGCCAAAAGTATTTGAGATCGGTATATACTTTGCATTAATAAATTCCCTTAACATTATAATTTGCTTGATCATTTCATCTCTTTGACTTTGTACAGTGAAGAATTTGTCATGAAGCTCCATTATAGAGATCCAGTTTTGATCATCTTTGTCTTGCACAGGATCATAAGAATATGTAGACATGTTTATCTGAGTCTCAATTGTATTCATATCATCCTTCATACTTCGAGTGATGTTTGTCCATTTCATGCGGTATGACAATATGTTCCTTGCCTCTTCCACATAGTCTTGCACTTCTCTCAAGAATTTTATGAACTTTTGATGTGCTTTTATATATTTCTTTCAAATATTTACCAGATTATTTCTTTCAACCCATTTCTCAATTTCAACTTCAATTTGACTTTTTAATCCAGGGACATACTCTTTAAAGGATTTGATTAAGAGATTTAGATTTCTATTGTAGATAATTAAACATCAATACTTGTACTAGGAATTACATCTTGTAGGGATTTTACTGCTTCATCAAAAATTTGTGCTTCTATAGGCTTGACACTGACATCATGAACTCTCTTAATATCAACAATTTATTGTTTGATTCTTCCAACAATCGGAGGACTTCCTGTGATTTTTCTCTTCTTACCAGCTCTCTTAGAGCTACCGAAGGCATCTACACTTACCTTTGTTCTATTGGAATCTTCAGGATTGCCCAAAAGAGCTTCTAAATAGCTAACTAATTCAAATTTAGCTACTTCATAATCCAATTCTAAAATCCAAATGGCTCTAGGTTTGATAGCTTCAATAAATAAAAAGTCTGTGGAGACAAGAAATGTAATGTCTTGAATATATCTTTACCACTTCTCTAGGAATCCTCATTCTCTTATTCTTTCTACTCTAGAATACTCCAAAGAAAGTAGTAAGGGCCTCTTTTTGAGCATCCAAACTTCCAAGATTTATCATGTAATTTTTCATTTGATGTGCAATTGGCTTCGCATTTGTCCAATTTACTTGTCCAACCACTGGTACTTCTTTCATGAAATAGAGCAATAGGAAAATTACCAGTATTCCATACTATAATGTACACTTCTTCCTTTTCTTAATGTCTCTTATGTTCTCCATTAGTTGTTGTCAGAGCAACTCACAAAGGTCATAGTTAGCATTGTTCTCAAACATATCAAGGGCCATATGAATTGCAATAGGAGGGACAGTTCCCAAACTATTTGACCGATAAATTTTTTGACCAATAAGTATAGTTGCAAATCTAATCACCAGGTTTTTAATGGAGTTTATTGCAATTTCCCTTTTTTCAAGAGTGGCACCGATTTTCTCCACTATATTCTTTGTATCGACCGACTTCCAATGAAGAACTAGTCTAGTGGACCACAAACTAGTAACATCCTTAATTATTTCCTTTGTTTAATTATTTCCTTTGTTACTGAGTGAGGGTCGTAAATACATATGGATTGACCATGAATTCTACTCAGTACCATTCTTATATATCTCTCCTAATTTTTAAAATTCAGAAACTCTCCCTAGATATCTAATCTTTTGTCACTTAGGGTTTTGTACTCGGGTTTTAGAGTATCATCATCATTTTCTCCCAACTCATTTTTCCATAAAATAGATAATCTTCTAGGAAATAACTCTTCAATTTTTCCATGAATATATGCTTTAATATCTTTAGTAGCTAAAATTACAATAGGAGTGTGAGAGAATGGACCCAAGGGATCATCCAACAATACTCTATTATAATGCCTCTTAAGTATAGGATGCGGTCTTTGTGAATTATCTACCACTTTTGGTAATTCCATTATATTTAAATTTCTTCCAAAGAATTGTTCTAGAGGAAAAAAGTATGTAGGATTTGTGAAAATACCTCTTGAATAGAAAATACCTCTTGAATAGCTCGACAAACTAGGGTCTTGATATTTAGCTTCCGAATGACACTTTGAACCTTTGTACAACTCTTTATTCTTTGTTTCTTCTACAAATGCCTTGGAATAAATGAATTTTCCTTTTCACAAAAAAAATAACTCTTCGATTTGACTTAATCCCTACAATAAATGCTTAAGACCAAAAATTTGATGCTCTTAAAATTGTGTGTACAAACATTTTTCCAAGCTCCACAAATTGTCGTGTTGTAATATTTTCTTCCGCAACTTTTTTCTATAGCTTCAGAAATTTCTCTTTCATGATATATCTTTGTGCCATGTCTTGACACCTCATATTTTGAGGGGGCTATTATAATTTTCTATTATTTATGCCCCTATTCCCATGCCTTGGTTTAATTTTCAAGCGAATTATCTACACCAGAGGGAGGCACAAATGCATTTGAAGTTCTTAATTCATCTTTATTCTCAAACTCTTCTTTCATTCTCCATATCCTTTCCATTTCCTTCTTAACCCTAATAGGATCAATTCTCTTCACAGGTTCATTCATCTTTACCAGATTAGACAGTCTTATGTTTTTTCTTCTACAAACTCTTGAAATATGTCCAGGCTTGTTGTAAGAGTAGCATACAACAATTTTCTAACCAAACTAACTTCTATTCATTCTTGATTTTCACTGGTTGGCTTTGTGTCCAAACATATTGCATAAATAACAATATCCATTGAAATATTGAAACATTCTCCCAGTATTATATCTATTCATCATCTGACTTCTACACTTAGTAATTCTATGTCTGAATTTCTAGCATGAAAAACATTTTTCGGAGAAGGATCCAACATTCTGATTCATTCTACCTATACATTCTATTTCCTTATATCCAAATTTATTGCATGAAAAATAAATACCATTAAAATATGGGTACCTTTAAGCATTTGGTTGTCTGATAGGAGGTCTTCTAGCATTGCTTCTTTGATTTTTGAATTATCCCTTATTGCCTTGAATCTTCTTTTGATTATCAATCTTGTTAGGTGTTTGGTTTTCCTTTGAACTTTATCCTTATTCAAGTCTAAAACCACCTTTTTCCTTAGAGGTTTTTTGTATTGCAATCAATTCATTAAGAATTGTGTTTATTTTGAATTTCTCCTCATGTATGCTTTCCTTTTCCAAACTAGATTTGAGATTTACCACTTCTTGTTCAAGTATAGAGCAATAATTCTTTAATCTTGCTTTATACCAATGCATTCAAAAGTTCCTCAATCCTTCCTTTTTCTTCCATTTTCACTTTCAATCTAGTGATTTCTTCATTTTCTTGCTTCAACTGTACATTGACTCCCCTGTGTCTTTCTCTGAACTTCTTGATTTGTTCTCTTAGATTTTTAATGCATTCATTTGCTTCTCCTAGGCTTTCCTTCAGAATTTTTTTCTTAGCTTCAACTCATTCAAGATCTTCAAGAGCAACCTTAAGTTCTTCATTGTCCAACATGCAGTCATCTTCTACATATTCAATTGCAAAAATTTCTTTCGGAGGAATAGTGCACTTCTTGTCAACCATGTGTTAAAACTTCCAAGATCTTCCTCAAGCTATTAGGATTTTTTGAAGGAACCAAGCTCTGATACCAATTGTTGAACATCCAGAATACTAAGAGGGGGGGTGAATCAATATTCTATTAAACTTTTGAACACAGGTTATCCAATCACCAAAACACATTAACATAAATAAAGAATGAAAGAATGAAGCATCCACAAAGTCACATAACACACATGAACACCAGGATTTTTACATGGAAAACCCAAAAATGGAAAAACCACAGTGAGGATTAGCTCACAATATATTATATCTGGATTAGTATATTACAGGGGCTCACTTCTAGGACACATTATCCTTATAAGGCTCACAGCCAGAGTTAAATACAATACAAAAATGGCTCACTTACAAAGTATGAACTATTACAAGGTGCACCTCCCTTGTGATGTACTTCAGTTCCTTTGAAGCCATGTATATAAAGTACTACTCTGCTTAGTTGTCACTCAAAAACTCTACCCTTATTCTGATCTTTTACAATAGAATTCGCATGTTTGCATCATATGAAATCACTCACACCTAATATGTCATTATGCTCACTCATCTATCTGCTCAACTCCAAAATATCTCATATATATACAATTACATTCACACACATCAATTAGGTCAGCCTAATTAGATGTAACCAAAATAATTCAAAGATAGCTTTGTCGGCTTTACACATTATTCAAAACCTTCTTCGCACTCAGACCAAATGTACAATACATAATTTAGGTCGGCATGGACATAAAATAGATCCTAAAAACATTTGCAATGTATATTTAATCGTAAAAACACATATCATGTATTAGGTCAGCCCAGAATGGACCTAATCACAAAGAATTTCAATCACACACACTTCTCATACAAGTGACATCCAGATTTGATCTTCCTTTTATTGGAGTATGAAAAACACTGAGAGGGGGGTGAATCATTGTTTTCATAACCAAATTCAATTCAATTTTTTTTAAAAACATATAACTTCTTTGTAATCATGGAATGTTTGATATCAAGTGTAGACATCCAAATTTGATCACTTCCATATGATCAAAATCGTCTACTCTATTCATCTATTTCATTAATAGTGATTAAATAATTTATTTAATCATTATTTCATTTTCTGCCTAAGGTTCTTAAAGTATATAATTAAATAAATTAAATACTTTACCTTATCCCTTTTCCTCTCTAAATTAAATAAATAAGACAATTTGTTTAATTTAGTCATTTAACCCATTTGGATTAAAATCAATTTTAATTCCTCTTTTCTCTCTCCTTGTCACATTCTCCATAACCATCTTTTAATCCAGATTAAATTAATTAATCTGTGATTAAGATGTGCACCACTTAATCAAGATTAAGTGTCACATCCTCCATAATCTCCCACTTGCCTCTAATCTCTAATTAATTATCCTAATCCTGTGTTTGCACAACCTTAATCAGAATCATTAGCCATATTTGGCTTACCTTTTCTGGTCAACCTTTCCACTTACCATTTTTTAGCCTGGACTCTCTTCCCCATGTGAATTTTTAATTCACATTTATCTGCCCAAGGTTCGTCTCTTCCCCATGTGAATTTTTAATTCACTTTTATCTTTCCAAGGTCTTCCCCATCCCCCATGCAAGATTCTAGAAGCCTTGACTTGTCACTTCGCATGTGCCAAGGGCTTCTAGAACCTTGGACTTGTCACATCACCCAAATGTGACAAATCTCCAGCTTTTTGGAGACCCTCTCTTATCCACTAGATTCTTCCAATCATTGTGAATTTTTAATTCACTTTTATTCCTCCAAGGAATCTTCTCATCCCCCAAGATCCACCTCATGTACTTCCCTTCCACCTCATTTCCACATCACTCCATCCTAAGACATCTCACATTCCACATGTCAAGATGTGAGGGCTTGTGAGTCCTCAACTCACCTTAGCCCTTCATCTTGATCTTGTTGGATCAATCTCAACCGTTGAATTGTCTAGAGAATTCCAATTAGCCTATAAATACCCCCTCATTTCCCTCATTTGGAGGATCAAGTCTTTTGCAACAAAACTCTTGCAAAATTGTCATTCAAGCTCTCATCCATTTTAGCACTTATATCATCAATCCATATTGCATCAATTCATCTTGCATCCATTCAACTTCATTGCCATCCAAGGAGCACACAATTCTTGAAGAATCAAAGGGCCAACCAAGGAAGGAGCAGCAAAGGAAAGGTATGACACACTTAAATCATCATTTGTTCTTATCTTACTCCTTTGTTTCACCATTTTCTTAGGCTAATCTTATTGAGGTGCCCTTTTATCTTGTTACTTCTTCACATTGCATTAATAGTTTTTATCTGGCATCTCACATTAGGAGTAGCATTTTATTAGGATCACATCAAGAATGCATTCAAGTGTGATAGTCAATATAAGATCATTAAACCACATAGATCACAAAAGTGTCATAACACAATATTTTTATGAGTGGAATACCCTCATAAGGATTAAAAAATTAAACCACTCAGGAAAATTGCCTTAGTGGCTTGATAAAATCCAACTGATTATAGAGCCTCACTGGCAATTTTTTGTGCCTCACTAGCTACACGAGAAATGTAGAAGTTGAGAAATCCAACTTCATAGACCCTGAAGATCACCTGCATGCAAATAACCTATCACAAAAGAAGACATTGGAGACAAAAGGAAAGGGTGCTCTGAAAGCTGAAAATTGTATAAATCAGAGAGATAGAAATATACAATGGATCAATCCTTAAGAAAGGAGATCATGCAAAACCTAAAAGAAACCCTAATAGGTAGAAATTTAATAATTAATATAATTATTAAATGTCACATTATGCAAAATAAGTGAAATCTTAAGAGAGGAATAAAGGAAACTTAATTAACACAATTAAGTTAAAACCTTTACTCTAACACCCCCCCTTAAGATGAGCAAGAGTGCAGCTACAAACATGTGCAAGAAAGCAAAAGGTAACTACAATGCATGAAAGCAAACATGGGTCCTGGCAACTAGGCCGGATCAGGTACCCATTTACAAAAGCAATGCAAACTAAATGAAACGGGGTAAAGGAGAAAACCCAATGGGAACAAAACTCCTCCCCAAAATAGAATGCAAAGAAGGAATGCAATGCACTAATGAAAGAAGGATAGGAGGTGGATTACATGATACCCCCCATAGATAGATTCTATCATATAAGTACATGTACAATGGTCTCCATAGGAGAGATAGAAAGAGAGAAGAAGGCCCCCCCACAATGAAGAAACTCTTGTCACAATGGTAGATGCCTGATGTAGAATCCAAAAAGAGATCCTGAAGCGGCAAATGATATTCCTCCCCTTGGGAAGAAACAGATCCAAAGGACGATGATGAAGAAACCCTGTGAAGAGTGATGAACCAATTTGTCTCAAGATGTGTGCCATTATCAGTGCATTTAGACCCCCCTGCATGCAAATAACCTGTCACAGAAGAAGACATTGGAGACAAAAAGCAAGGGTGCTCTGAAAGCTGAAAATTGTATAAATCAGAGAGATAGAAATATACAATGGATCAATCCTTAAGAAGGAGATCATGAAAAACCTAAAAGAAACCCTAATAGGTAGAAATTTAATAATTATTATAATTATTAAATGTCACATTATGCAAACTAAGTGAAATCTTAAGAGAGGAATAAAGGCAACTTAATTGACACAAGTAAGTTAAAACCTTTACTCTAACAAGAAACATCACTAATTACAATGCCTCACTAGCTACACAAGAAACCTTACTAGTTAAAATAACTCACTCGCTTTTTCATGTTACTATAGCCTCACTAGCATTCATGATAGCCTCATTAGCTTTCATGGTAGTAACTACCTCACTGGAAAAAACAACTGCCTCACTGGCAACTCTCCATGGAAGAAGAGATACAATCTCAGGGGTTACCCTATTACAATATGCACCATCAACACATCCTTCAACATCATGACTCACAATAATGTTTTATCCATCATAATATTATTCCACTATGTTTACAATGCTTGGAACTTCAATACATCCATACATCCTTTCTTCAAGACTCCACTACTATTAGCAGACACAAGTGACGTTTATTTTGAGACATTCATGTATGAAGAGTCTTTAACTTCATAGACTTTTAATGAAGCATACTATGACCCTACCACAAACATGATGATCAATACAAATTGAAAGTTCGGTCACAAGGATATTGACTATCCAAGGAACTGTTACATAATCTGAGACGGTTTTTACTTTAACAAGAAAACATGATAGTAAAAAGATCACTAATCATGCTTGATCTAATCATGTTTATTTATATTTGCATGATATCCTTCAACATTCAAATCACACTCATTGCATGAACATCTACTGATATCTAGAGTTCTTCTCTAAGCATCAATAGACAGTTTCAGACCGACTGTCATACTTTTTGCTGCATAAAAAAACTTTTGCAAACAACCTCCAAAAACCTGATCATGATGCTCCACTCTTCCTTCATACAACAGTAACCATTTCAAAAACCTCAAATTGAGACAGTTACACAACCAAAATTTTATTCACTAAGCTCGAGCAACTGCCATTCCACCTTTAAATAAGTACCTTAACCACCAGAGACCCATGGGGTTCTTCACTAAATACTAAACATTTAAGCTAATAAAGACAATAAATTACCTTCAAAAATTAGGGTATGAAGAATTTGTATTGAGAATTACCAAGAACCCTAAATTCTAGGCCTTTAGGTTTTTAGAAAATTATTTTTGAAGTATAAAGAGTGTTTGATTCAAACCTTAGGCTGTACTTTTCACTATTCTTTAAATGCCCATAGAACCTACTTGTAATATTTCCTTTGACATGAACACCTTTGATAACAATAACCTTGACATGAGGCAATAACGCTTTTGCAATAATCATCAACCAACAAGTTTGACCTTTGTTCAACATTTGCATAGTGAAACCCTTACACAAACTTGAATGCCTTCTTCAACCAAGTCTTTAAGCAAACTTCTTCCACTTTTGAAAAATGCTTATCAATATCACTTTTGCACCACTAAGTACCATTGTACACACCATGAGATGGCTTATAAAGACCAACCATGAATACACCATTTAAATAATGCAACTCTTGCATAGTATTGGCTTCAACCACCTTTGAAACTTGGCATTGACTCAAACCTTTAAATGACCATCGCTAGGATGATGCCAAGTAAGATTCTTTGTCATCAAACTCTTAGAATGATAACAAAGATGAAGACAAACTCACAATCTTGGACAACTTGATAGGCAACTTGTCATGAAGCATCAACACCAAACAAGTAACCTTGTGACCTCGAAGCAACTCACTCAACCTGATCCATTCAACAATCAATTTTTCCACCTTTGACATCAATGAAAATTAATTCCAACAAACTCCCCCTTTGGAATTGATGTCAAACTAATCATTTGAACCAATCAGCACCATGTATCTTCTCTCTTCTCCTCATTTGACAACAATGACAAAGGACTTATGTGTGAGAATAAGTGGTCTAACTAAGAAGATAAACTAACACACCAATGAAACATTAAATCAAAGGAAACTAACTAAAAAGATAAAACAAACTCTAAATAACAACAGCTCCTTCAAATGTGTTCCATTGTCCTCTATCTCCAAGGATTCAATACAAGTTACTGGCTCTCAGTTGGTATAAGCAGCAGCTTGTTGAAATGACAACCTAGGAGAACGAGATTAATGAAAAATGCATGTTTATTGCTAAATGATTTGATGCTATGAAGTTAAAAACTAAAATGCAATGCTATGAACTTAAAATGCTAAATGCTGATTCGAATGCAAATATAGTAATCACGCTTAAATTCACAAAATCTAGGATCCTTTTTTAACTCACAAGAGGGTTGTATTTATAGATTTTTGGAGGCAACAATCTAGTTGGCAAAGATCAACGGTTGAGTTTCAAACCTGTCAAGATGAACGGTGAGAGATTGAGAAGTTGAGAAAAATATGGAAGGTTGAGAGAAAATGGGAGATGTTTTCAACCCACAAAACCATCCTCATTCAAAAATGGAAACAAATATGCCATTTGTCTTTTCATTTATGAGAATTAGTTGAAAGTTGAGGATAATTCCTAATTAAATAAATAAATTTATTTAATTACATGTGACAATGAATTTAGAAGCTTCCATAATTAAATAATTAATATTTAATTATGTGAGAGGTGAAAAAGGTGAGTAATTAAATATTTACAATATTTAATTAAGTGTGAGGTGAGGTGAGGAAACTTTCTAATTAAATATTTAGAATATTTAATTAAATGTGAAGAAATGAAGAATTAGAAAGTGTTCAATTAAATATTAGGAATATTTAATTAAATGTGAAATGAGGAACATTATTTAAATTTACGTGATAATTAATATAAATAAATTGTGAAATCTATTTAATTAATTAAGAAGAATGGTAATAATTAAATAAACATTTATTTAATTAAGTTGGAAGAATTTAGAAAGTGAACAATATAAATAAATAATTAAATTTATTTATATGTAGATGAGTTTAGAAGAATATTAATTAAATAATTCATATTTAATTAATTAACAGGTTTGATTAACTGTGACCATTTTTAGATGTGTAGAGGACTATTAACTCCCCCTGTGAAGTGCACTGAATGGACTAAGTAAATAAGAATCAAAGCACTACTATGAAAGAGAAATCAAAGCAATTGTCACAATAAGAGCATTGGAATAGATCATTTTATATTGATAACATCAATCTACCATTGTGACATCAAGATAAGATGGATAACTTACAACAAAAAATATTCAAGACAAAAACAAATCTAGGCAAATAGCATTCTATCCCTGCTCAATGAGCATAAAAAGGAAGTCAAAGCTACTCCACTGTGTAGTCATTATACAAGGCAACTGTAATCTCAACATACCATTGCATCATACAGCATTGTCAAGCATTGTACCACTTTCATACCACTATCAAAGGCCATAATGCATCACTAGCAGACTGCACCTCTTGCATTCCATACTTACACTTTGATCACTAAAGAAAAATGCAACTCACTGACAATTTATTCAAGATACTGTCACTATATCATTGTCAATGAAACTTATCACCAGACCATTGGAAAAACAATAAGAGCATTGTCATCACTAATTGAGAACCATTCTCTGTGACTAAAATAATCAAACTATCACATTATACTTGCACTTCTACTGCTGCAACAAGAATCCATTGTAAAGCCACTAACAAATAACAAGCACTCACATTGCTTTCTTTTAATTAAGCAACCTATTAAAGCAACTACAGACCATTGACACAATCCAAGCATCAAACAACTACAACTTCATGCAATTTCACCAACAAAGTTTCTTTGTTGATCAAAAGAGTTCATTCATTACACTGAACAGATAAGCAACCTATATGATGTAGTTCCTTGAAGAAAACATAAAATAGCATACTACACCCAGAATATGCATGACCATCACTCATTAAGATACCCATTCAATCATTGACCAAGATTAAAAAAATTATGAATGAATATTTATTATCATTTGCAATCATTCCTTTGCTTACAAGAAGTATAGAACTTGTCAAGAATGATAAGAATACTTTATCAAATCAAAGCTTAGGGTTTTAGAACTTAGAACCTCATCATTGTTAAACCCTAAACACACATGATTACTTGATACAAGATCTCTTGTGAAGCACCGTAAGACAAAGGATTGGCACAATATCTTAAGACATAAAAAACAGAATAGCCACCTCTCAACCTTGTAGCATGATTATGCTAAAAACACATTGATACCACTAAGACTTCAAAGAATCAAGACCTATTGAGAATGAATGACCACTGACAACCACTATCACACTAAGATGTATCACCATGAATCTTTGAAAATATACAAGATTACATTGTAAAGACTATCCCTTACTAATATATTGTCAAAGCAAGAAAATCACCATACAAAAACTTTCACACCAGTGCCAAGTGTAGACTTCATGACATTTCATCATAACCACATTTACAAACAGACACTCTAAATCATCATTAAGCAACCATGAAACTACACCACTCTATCTTATAAAAGTCAGAGATTGTCACTTTATATTGACACCACTTATATAATATTGTGATTATTGTGTGAAACATTGATTCACTATCTTACACCAACAACAAGTATGCATGAAATCCCATTACACCATATATGCACTGATACTTTTATTTGCTTTTAACTAACACGAGACACTATCACTTCCTCAAAGACTACCTTGAGATGGATTGACCTTTATAGATCTTATTTCTTCCACATTATCATTTAATTTGATATACAAATACCATGAAATTCTTATTGAAATATACCACTCAATGACTTGTAGCATGACTATCCACCTCAAGTCATAGCATGGAAGGCCCTTGAAATTACCTTTCACTTTGAACATCACTAGAAAATGTATCACAGTCTTTACAAAACAAGTTGAGTATACTTTCAATCTATGACAGCAAAGAAGATCACACTGTATATTGCAAAGATATAACTTGGAAGCATAAAGGATTTAACTGAGATAACCAAGATGTAGACCATATGCACTATCAAGTACCTCAACTATACAAGATTCATGATGAAGATAAAGGTGAGCATCACTGCCACAATAACCAAAAACAGTCAAAATGATCACTTTATTCACTGTCACACGTTTTATTACACTTGCATTGTTAACAAGATATCAATCCCAATGAGAACCACTATGATTTAAGCTATCACTCAAATAAAATAGATTGAAGAGAATTCATTGATAAGAACATTTGATCAAGTTAAAGACACTATCAATAATGCAAGACCTTGGAGCAAGCAAGAAATACCTCAACACCAAGCATGAACCAACCTTTCAACGTTTACTATCATAATCAATTGATGAACACCCTTTGATACTAAAATAATTAGGGAAAATTACTAAATGCACCAACACCATTATGTTGGCAAAACAAGGATAGACAACTGAGAGGGGGGGTGAATCAGTTGTTACCAAAATCAGACTTATTCAACATTAATCAACGTTAAATCTCAGATCTGATAATTAACAGTGCAATCATAAATCAATAACACATCAAAGACACATGAACACCAAGATTTTATACGTGGAAACCTTGTTAGGGGAAAAACCACAGTGGATGTTAGTCCACAAGATTATACCCTGTTAGAAGTATAATGAAGAATGAAAAAGGAATGCACTTGCATTCAGGCACACTCCCTAGAGCTTACTGCTCAGAGGAAGGCTCACTGCCTTACGTACAATAATCAGATTAAATCCATCTGATGAGTTTGAATTGAGAAATTAGCTTCTACTAAAGCCTGATTATAGTTTCGGTTAGGCACACAAAAAATTCTACACACTCTTCCACACTCTGCTCAATCTCTTGCACACTTTACTCTGCTCTTGAATGAATTGACCTTTATTCGCACATGTACATCACTTGCACACACTGAGCATTACCTTGAACACGCTTCAAAATGAGTAAACAATCGCTCTTATATATCTGCCACATGGATTTACATCAACTACTCTGTTAGCCACAAATAAATAATGAATTACAACTGTTAGCCTCAATACATAAATAAATCTTAATGCGCACCAACACAAGTCGGTCACAACATAGTGAGGACCCAAAAAAACATGTTAGAAAATGCCAAACAATAAAAGATTAATCCTCATGGATATATAACATGCTACCACCATCATGTCGGCCAAGAAAATGAAAACTCGAGCACACATCAAAAAAATCTTCGATCACGAACACTCTGATCAATGTGGATGTACAACAAGGATAGAGCATGATCTAGACTCATCCATGAATGTCACAAGTACATGCACAACAACTAAAATTACCATAATTTCATCCTCTTCATCTAAGAACACTTGCTACAGTAATTGAATCACTGTAGGAACACAAATCTTCATAAATTCCACAAATCTTGATGCGAACCTCTGAAAATTTTGGACAACATACTAGAAATTTTTAGCAACAAACCCTTTGAATTATACCTTCAAATTAGCAACTTACATCTCTTTCCACCATTCTGACCTTCTCAGCTTCACTGGCTGCCTACAATATATTTATTACAATTTTCTCAATATCCTCGACATATGAAGCCTTTAGAATCACCAATGCTAATAGTGTTGACATCAATGACAACCACATATCAACAATGCAACCGCAACATCCAACAATCTCCCCCTTTGGCATTGATGGCAACACATGATGTGAAAAATAATGCCATCAACCCAACTAACTCTTCTCCAACAATCTCCCCCTGAGATTGTGCACTCTTTTCTTTTCCTTCTTCTCCTATATTTTTCACATTGCTCTTCTCTCCCCCTTTGACATCAATGGCAAAGGTACACCAGGTCCCAAGATCGGAACCTGTCTCTAATACCAATTGTTGGCAAAACAAGGATAGACAACTGAGAGGGGGGGGTGAATCAATTGTTACCAAAATCAAACTTATTCAAAAGTTATCAACCTTAAATCTTAGATCTAATAATTAATAATGCAAGCATAAATCAATAATACATCAAAGACACATGAACACCAAGATTTTATATGTGGAAACCTTGTTAGGGTAAAAACCACGGTGGATGTTATTCCACAAGATTATACCCTATTAGAAGTATAATGAAGAATGAAAAAGGAATGCACTTGCATTCAAGCACACTACCTAGAGCTTACTTCTCAGAGGAAGGCTCACTGCCTTACATACAATAGTCATATTAAATCCATCTGATGAGTTTGAACTAAAAAATTAGCTTCTACAAAAGCCTGATTACAGTTCTGATTAAGCATACAAAAACTTCTACACACTCTTCCACACTCTGCTCAATCTCTTTCACACTCTTCTCTGCTCTTGAATGACTTGACCTTTATTGGCACTTGTACATCACTTGCACACACCGAGCATTACCTTGGACATGCTTCAAAATGAGTAAACAATCGCTCTTATATATCCACCACACAGATTTACATCAACTACTTTGTCGGCCACAAATAAATAATGAATTAAAACTGTCGGCCTCAATACATGAATAAATCTCAATGCGCACCAACACGAGTTGGTCACAACATAGTGAGGACCCAAAAAAACAACTTAGAAAAATCCAAACAATAAAAGATTAATCCTCATGGATCTACAACATGCTACCACCATCATGTCAGCCAAAAACATGAAAACTCGAGCACACATCGGAAAAATCTCCGATCACGAACACTCCGATCAATGTGGACGTACAACCAGGATAGAGAATGATCTAGACTCATCCATGAATGCCACAAGTACATGTACAACAACTGAAATTACTGTAGGAACATAGATCTTCATAACTTCCACAAATCTTGATGCGAACCTCTAAAACTTTCAGACAACATACTAGAAAGTTTCAGCAACAAACCCTTTGAAGTGCACCTTCAAATTAGCAACTTACAGCTCTTTCCACCATTCTGACCTTCTCAGCTTCACTAGCTTCCTGCAATATATATATTACAATTTTCTCAATCTCCTTGACATGTGCAGCCTTTAGAATCACCAATGCTAATAGTGTTGACATCAATGACAACCACATATCAGCAATACAACCATGAAATCCAACACATTATTGATAAAAAAGGATGAACATCTTGACATATGTAAAACAATTTTGACACATGTGAAACAAGAATTATCTAATGAATAGCATCATGAACCAAAGAAACAAGAATCAACTCTTGAATCAACTCAAGAAGTGACCAAAGCAACTAGAAGAACACTATCTTTAATAGCATTGCACTTACTATCACTGTATTGTGCACAATCTTACTCATAACTTCCTTGTCTTCTCTAGGGGATGAAGGGTAAAACACTAACCTACTCCCCCTTACTTCATGTTGATCTTTCAGGAACTTTGTGATGTCTCTTGTGTGGTACACACAAGATTACTTTTTCCTTCTTCTTGACTTTGTTTCCTTCTCCACACTGAATTAGGATCTTTATTTTCCTTGCTCAAGATATTCTCTTGATTTTTCTTGAGCATATAGTCTCTTGATGGTTTCATCAACCTTCTTCTACACCACTGTGCTTTGTGCCCAAACATATTACATCTATAACATAAAATATTGCAGTCTTGACCAAAGGAAAGATAGTTTCTTCTAAACATTCTGTGAGAAATTTTATTGGCATTCCTTACATGATCATGTCTTTCACACATCCAACAATTTCTTGCTAGGTGACCAACATTATTACAATTATAACATACATTATTATAATTCTGATTTAACAAGTTATAAGAACTCTTATCCTTATTGCATCCAAAGCCATTTCTCGAGTGAGTTCTACAATCTCTAGCTCTATGACCATCAACATAACATGAATAGAAATAACCATAAAATTGAGAATAGTTGTACCTTATTGAATGATATTGCCTAATAGGTGGAGATCTTGAGGATCTACTTTTCCTTCTACCTTCATCAATACATTTACCTTTTGTCTTATCTTCAGGAGTAGCAGCATGATGACCCAAATCTATCTTCTTCCTTGGTGTATTTCTAACTTTGGAGCACTATCCTTCATAACCTAGACCAATAGTGTCCTTATGATGCTTTTGCTTGCTTAACATGTCATTTAAGAATTCAGTACTCTTTTCTAATTGTATATTCTTCTGCAACTTGGAAGATTCCTTTTCCAATTCCTTTCTTAAAGAGACTGTTTCTAACTCTAGTTTTAGGCATTCATTAGTTTTGACTTCAAGATCATATTTTGTAAAATCAACTACCCTTTTTGCTTCTTCAAGATCTGTCTTTAGACCAATTATAAAATTGTTAGACTCTTCAAGATCTAAAGAAACTTTTGCAAGATCTCAAAGTACCTTATTCTTGGAGTCTTTTTTGTGTAGAAGTTGGTCTTCTAATCTCTGGTTCTCCCTTCTGAGTTGCTTGATCATATCTAGAGCACACAAGAGTCCACCTTGAATAACAACCTCTTACTCTTGTTCATCATACTCCTGTTCAGAGTCATCTTCACCCACAAAGAGGTCTCCTTCTTCGTCATTAATCTCAACAAAAAAATCATTCTCTTTATCACACTTTGTGCCAATTTTCAAGGGTGACTTACACAACAACTCATTACTTGACTTGACTAGGGCTTGATTTACAATCTTTTGCTTGGCATATTTCCTTCCTCTATTTCATTTACACTTTCCCATAGTACTCCACTACCAGGAACCCTTAAGTTGGTTAAACTTTACGCAAGGGTCTGGCTCTAATACCACTTGTTGGAGTACGAAAAAACACTAAGATGGGGGCTGAATCAATATTTTCATAACCAAATTCAAATCAATTGTTTTTCAAAACATATAACTTCTTTGTAATCATGGAATGTTTAATTTCAAGAATGCATTCAAATGTGATAGTCAATATCAGATCCTTCAACCACATAGATCATAAAAGAACCATAACATAGTATTTTTATGAGTGGAAAACCTTCATAGGGATAAAAAACCACTCGTGAAAATTACCTCAGTGGTTTGATAAAATCCCACTGATTACAAAGCCTCACTGGCTACTTTTTGTACCTCATAGGCAAAGCCTCTCTGGCTACATGACAAACCTCCCTGGTTACAATTCCTCACTAGGTACACAATAAACCTTACTAGTTAGAATGACTCGTTAGATTTTTCATGTTACTACAGCCTCAATAGCATTCATGGTAGCATCACTGGCTTTCATGGTAGTAACTTCCTCACTGGAAAAACAACTGCCTCACTGGCAACTCTCCATGGTATTACTGACCAATCTCCATGGAAGAAGAGATACAATCTCAGGGGGTTATCCTGTTACAATATGCACCATGAACACATCCTTCAACATCATGACTCACAACAATTTTTATCCATCATAATACTATTCCCCTTTGTTTACAATGCTTGGAACTTCAATACATACATCCTTTCTTCAAGAATCCAATCTTATCAACACACACAAGTGATGTTTATTTTGAGACATTCATGTATGAAGAGTCTTTAACTTCATTGAGTGTTAATGAAGCATACTATGACCCTACCACAAACATGATGATCAATACTAGTTGAAAGTTTAGTCACAATGATATTGAATATCCAAGGCATTGTTACATAATCTGAGATAGTTTTTACTTTAACAAGAAATAGGATAGTAAAAAGATCAGTAATCATGCTTGATTTGATCAAGTTTGATTATATTTGCATGATATCCTTCAACCTTCAAATCACACTCATTGCATGAACATCTACTATTATGTAGCTCGTTCTTCTCTAAGCATCAATAGACAGTTTCAGACCGACTGTCATACCTTTTTTTGCATGTAAAAAAAAAATCAAACAACCTCCTGAAACTCGATCATGATGCTCCACTCTTCATACAACAGTAGCCATTTCAAAAACCTCAAGTTGAGACAGTTGCAAAACCAACGTTTTATTCACTAAGCCCGAGCAACTGCCATTCAACCTTTGAATAAGTGCCTTAACCACCAGAGACCCGTGGAATTCTTCACTAAAGACTAAACATTAAATCTAATAAAGATAATAAATTACCTTCAAAACTTAAGGTATGAAGGATTTCTATTGAGAATTACCAAGAACCCTAAACCCTAGGCCTTAAGGGTTTTAGAAAATTACTTTTGAAGTATAAAGAGTGTTTTATTCAAACCTTAGGCTATACTTTTCACTATTCTTTAAATACCCATAGAACCCACTTGTAATATTTCCTTTGACATGAACACCTTTGATAACAATAACCTTGACATGAGGCAATAACGCTTTTGCAATAATCATCAACCAACAAGTTTGACCTTTGTTCAACATTTGCATAGTGAAACCCTTGCACAAACTTGCATGCCTTCTTCAACCAAGTCTTTAAGAAAACTTCTTCCACTTTTGAAAAAATCTTATCAATATCACTTTTTCACCACTAAGTACCATTGTACACACCATGAGATGACTTATACAGACCAACCATGAATAGACCATTTAAAGAATGCAACTCATGCAACTCTTGCATAGTATTGGCTTCAACCACCTTTGAAACTTGGCATTGACTCAAACCTTTAAATGACCACCGCTAGGATGATGCCAAGTAAGATTCCTTGTCATCAAACCCTTAGCATGATAACAAACATGAAGACAAACTCACAATCCTTGAAAACTTGATAGGAATCTTGTCATGAAGCATCAACACCAAAAAAGTAACCTTGTGACCTTGAAGCAACTCACTCAACTTGATCCATTCAAAAATCAATCTATCCACCTTTAACATCAACGACCAACAATGCCAACACCTTCAAATTCACACTTCACCGACATCAGTGAGACTCTTTAGATCTGCAACTCAAAATGATTCTTTTCGAGGAAATGCAGAATCTCCTACACTGATATACCAAACAGAGAAATGGTTGATATACATAGAGCTAAACTATGCCATGCATAACTTCTAGGATATTTCACAAAACATCACATAATCTTGATTTTTCCTGAATCTAATAGACATCAACCCATGGTTAAAAGCGCATAGCGAGATAACTTAGTGGGGTAGAGTGCTGACCCAAAAATTGATGCACTAAACCACAAAATAATCAATAGAAGCACTTAGCTAATTTCGTATATAACCATATTTGTCAGACCCTTATTATGTACATGTATCTTTTGTAGCACTTCCAAAACATACTAGGTTGGTCATAACAATGTTGAAATCAATGAAAACATTGGATCAAGTAGTATTATGTGATTCATGCCTATATTTCCAACAAACCAAAACTTCCAACAATCTCCTTCTTCCAACAAAAATAAAATCTGAAATTTATACAATTTAATTCAAATTATTTTAATTTTTCTTTTGATGTATAATGGACAAAAAATGCAAATGCATGGTTTTGAAAATGAAATAAATTCAAGACCTTCAAAGCACCTAGGTTAATTTTTAGAATTTTATATTATGAAAATAAAAAAGTGTAAGTGTAGGATATGTCGAGTTCACCAAAATGTTGAGTAGGAAAGGTGATCCTAGATCCAGTTAGGTTAACTAGGATTATCTCCTTTTCACTTTGACTCCACATTCAAATATAAACCAACTAGGGTTTAATGATTGGATTATTGCCACAAGGGAGAGCCAACCTCCTAGGTTTTATGTTGTCTTTAGTTGTGAGGATGATAAATTTTATTTGTATTTTAACAAGCCAATTTGACCTATAACCATAGATTTAAAAATGTAATTTATCACACATACAAAAATGAAAAGTTATAGAACAATTTCATATCTAAGATTGAGATAAAGAGAGGAACTTGTGTGACAAATTTAAGGTTTATTTAGTTGGTCAAGGGTATAGGGCACCCTATACTGGATTTCTCCTTTTTGGATCTAAAACATCTGAAATGTTGGTCATAATTTGCTCTATGCTTCTCAAATTTTCTTCTATTGAACCTCTCGGATCTGACCTACACAAATGAAAAGAGGGGGAAATGTTGTGTTATATAGGGTATTTCCTAATTCAAACCTTGTTTTGGTATTTCTACAACCACACACAATAATTGATAATGATCAAGAGGACATGCCCTAGGCTAGGTAGAGGCCAAAACAATAATAATTGATTGAAATTGATAAATGATAAATGATAAATGATAATGTTACCTTGATGTGAAAACCCTTGAAGAATAGATTCCACACTCATGTTGCCAAAAATGTCGATCAACATGGATTCCTTGATTTCTTGATAGACCTGCAAAAGGTTAGCTTGCATACACAATAGATTGTTGAAGCTATCATGTAGAGGATAATTTAGTACTTCTTTCATAATTGCATCATAATAATTTACCATCCATAATTACCTTCTTAATGTTCAAAATAAGAGCGAAAATATATTTGTATATGCATTTTAATTAAGTTATTTGGGTAGGGGCCGACCTGGGATCATTTTAAAATCACAAAAGGCTACCAATCAAAATTTAAAACATTCAACAAAAAAAAATTGGTCTAGGGTTCCCAACATCCGTGATTGGTGTTTTTTAGCCCAAAACTATTAGGATAATCAGAAGTAAAGCATATTTTATTAAAGTGGTCCCAAAATGAGTAAATTATTATTATAATTAATTTTATAAGAAAAATAAGGTGTCAAGGTAGTGTGAATTTGTCAAGGGTGACAATTTTTGATGCTACAATTATATATTGACCTCTTGACTTGAAAACAAAGATGATATTTTGATCCATAAAACATAGTGGTTGATCCATTTGTATTTATTCATATAAACATACATTTAAGAAAGCATTTTTAACATCCATTTGATGAAGATGTCACCCAATAATAATAAATAAATAATAATTTTAATTATATTCATTTTAATGATAGGAGAAAATATTTCTTCATAATCGGTGCCCTCTTTTATTGAAGCCCTTAGCAACGAATCTTATTTTGAATTTCTATAGAACCATCTAATTTTTAAAATCCATTTATAGTCAATAATATTTTTACCCTTTGGGAGAGGCACAAGTTCCCAAGCTTGATTATTTATTATTGTGTCATATTATTATTTCATGATTTATTCCCATTTTTCCCTTTAGCTTGCTCATATGAAATTGGATTAATTAGGCATGTGCACCAAGATACAGGACCAAAAAGTGGCCACTCCAATTTTTGGTCCTTACAAAGAGAAAAATAAAACGTGTTATAATGAAACATGATCACATTATGGGTTGGTAGTGACTAATCCTAGGCTCAATCATGACCAAGCTATAATGAAAGCATGTTATAACACACTCACATTATGGTTTGGTTTACACATAACATGAGCACACTATAACATGCTCACATTATGTGAATACTTTCACAAAATGTGAACATGTTATAAAGTGCCAGCATTATATGGTTGAACATAATGTGAGCACATTATAACATGCTCACATTATGTTCTTCTTTGAAAAAAATCTTTCTCTTTCTTTCTCCTTCTCTTTCAGTGAAACTATATACATGAAATGAGTTAGAAGTTGACATTTTTATATGGACATTTAATTTTTATATTTTAAGTTGACATTTGTATATGGACATTTACTTTCTTATACTTTAAGTATATTTCATGTATATAGTTTCAAGATGTTTGAGAGTGGTTTCAAATCTCTAAGAGTTATAATACAAATTCTAGTTTTTGGAAGAACTAATTTTTTAGAGTTGGTCAAATTTTAGTAATCAGCAGGTCAAACTTCAGTGATCAAGAGCTCAAATTTTAGTAATCAATAATTTGTATTAGCTTTCTCTCTTTGTTTCACTCATTATTTATCCCTTACACTCTAGACCTCTCTCTCACTATCTCCATCCCTTTATCTCAATCTCTCTCCCTTGAGCTCAAGAACTACTTCTTTATGTATTCATCTCTCTCTCTCTCTCTCTCTCTCTCTCTCTCTCTCTCTCTCTCTCTCTCTCTCTCTCTCTCTCTCTCTCTCTCTCTCTCTCTCTCACTTCTCTCTCCCTCTCTCCCTCCCCCCTTCCCTCTCTACTTCTATCTATCTCCCTCAATCCCTCCTTCCCTCTCAACAACTCTCTCCTCTCTCTCTCATTCCCTCTCTAATTATCTTTATCTCACATGTCTCTCTCTCTCCTTCTCTCTCTAATTATCTCTACCTCACTTCTCTCTCCCTTCCTATCTCCCTATCTCCCTCCTTCCCTCTCTACATCTATCCATCTCCTCTCCCCTCTTCCCTCTTTACTTATCTCTATATCACCTCTCTCCCCCCCTATCTCTCCCTCCATCCATCCATCCTTCCCTCTCTCTCCCCTATTTATCTCTCACTCTCTCTTTCCCTCTAGATACTTCTCTCTATCTCATTATTCTCTCTCTAGAGAAGAGGTATGGGTGAGATAAAAATAAGTAGATATAGAGAGGGGGTGGATGAGGGAGGGTGGGAGAGAGAGAAAGAGGAGGGAGAGAGGTAAGAGGGATAAGTGAGATATATAATTAGAGAGAGAGGGAGAGAGAATGGTGAGATAGAGAGGAGAGAACGAGATAAATATAGGAGGATATAGAGAGAGGGAGATAGGGAGTGAGATAGATAGGTATAGAGAGAGATAGAGAGAGAGTGGTAGGTAGTGATGTAGGGAGAGGGTACATAGAGATAAGTAGAGAGGGAAGAAGAGGTGGAAAGAGATGGAGAGGGAGAGATAGAAAGAGGTGGGAGAGAGGTAAAGGAGAGATAGAGAGAAGTAAAGAGGGAATAAGGGAGGGAAAAGATGTAGGGAGGGAGAGAGAGGTGGGATAGAGAGTTATAGAGAGAGTGAGAGAGTGGTATGGAGTGATGGATGGAGAGGTAGGTAGATAGAGGGTGTGGGGAGATAAAGATAAGTAGAGAGGGAATGAGAGAGGGAGAGGTATGGAGAGAGAGAGGGGGGGGAGGTGATAGAGGTGAGATAGAGAGAAATGGAGAGAGTGGTAGGGAGTGATGGAGGGGGAGATAGGTAGAGAGAGGGAGATGGGAGATAGAGATAAGTAGAGACGGTGGGAGAGGTAGGGATGGAGGGACAGAGAGAGAGAGGTGAGATAAAGAGAACCAAAGAGAAAGAGAGAGGGGGGAGGGAGGTAGAGGTGAGAGAATTAAAGAGGGAGAGAGAGAGAGAGAGGATGGACAACTAGAGAGGTACTTCTTGAGCTCAAGTGAGAGAGATTCAGATAAAGGGGTGAAGATAGTGTGAGATAGGCTTAGAGAATAAGGGATAAATAATAAGTGAGATAAAGATAGAGAAAGATGATACAACTTGATGATTATTATTATTTGACATGATTATTGAAATTTTACTAAGTCTAAAAAATTATAAGATCTTCCAAAAACTATAATTTATATTATAAGTCCTAGAGATCTTAAACCACTTTCAAACATCTTGAATCTATATACATGATATATAACTTTAAAGTATAAGAAATTAAATATCCATATATAAATGTCAATATATAGTTTCACCAAAAGAGAAGTTGAAAGAGAATTTTTTACATAGAAAAACACATAATGTGAGCATGTTATAACGTACTTGCATTTTGTGAAAGAATCCAAATAATGCAAGCACATTATAACACGCTCACATTTTTGTTTACTTTGGAAAATTCTCAACCTTTGGCTTGGATTTTCCTTTGACCTCCAACCCAAATTCTTCGAGTGAATTTTCAACATCCAAAGACGTGTTTTTCTAAATTGTAAAAAAAATGACAATATTGAGCGCGCTCCCCATCAAGTTTGCACATGTTTCAATGTAAAATAAAAGAAACCATGATAATGTTAAGATCTCTTAGCTATTTAACCATGTAATTTTTTTCACATTTTGAGTATGTAAAGGTTTTCATCTTTAATTTATTTTGTTAGTGTATCCTTTTTTGTCAAAAACCAATGTGTGGTATTTTGACTTTATTTTTAACTGCTCATTGAAATTTCAAATAAATTACATTTTTAGAAACTAGACTCCATTCTACACATATTCAAAAAAAATATTTTCAATCAGTTTTCAAAAAATTAAGTGCCAACATGCAAAAAAAATTGTTTTTCAACATGTGTCCACTTTGAAAATAGTAAAAATCATATATTAATTAAAAAATTAGCAAAAAAATTAGGGATAAACTACATGGTGTTCTTAGTATGGAAAATATTGCTAAAGGAAAACTTATTCCAGCGGAAAAGAGGTGAAAAAAGTGATGGAGGGAGGTGTTGTGGATGAAGCTATTTGTAATAAGGAACGTGACCTAAGGACTCAGTGGTTTAAAATTACCAAGCAAGAGGGGATCTTTTGGAAACAACAATCTTGAATCCAATGGATTTCTAAAGGGGACAAAAACATAAATTTTTTCTCTCAATCCACTATGAAACACAGAAGCAGAAACATGATAAGATATTTAGTAAAATAAGATAGGTGCATAATTAATTTTGAAGATGAAATTGATGATGAGGCTATTTCCCTTTTTTTCAAACTTCTAGAAGGACTTTGATTTTTCCCCTATGAAGCTTGATTACCTCTTACAAGTGATTCCCTGGGTGAACACTTTTCAAGATCTTAAAGATATGACTAAAGATATTTCTATCGAGGAAGTTAAATCTTTTGTTTTTCATTTGGTGTGTATAAGGCTTTGGAGCCAGATGGGTTTCCTCCTGCCTTCTTTCAAGAATTTTTGGATATTGTTTTTCATGACCTTTTAAATGCTGCTTGGGATTTATTTCATTTAGGTAGACTCTTAAATCAATTGAATTTCACTTTTATTTCTCTCATTTTGAAAAAGAAGATGTTTCCTCCATGCAAGATTTCAGGCCTATTAGTCTGTGTAACACTACGTATAATATTTTAAAAAAAAATTACTATGAATAGATTGAAGGCAATTTTAAATAAAATGATTGTTGATAACCAAAAGGGGTTTTTACAAGGAAGACATATTATGGATGTTCATATTATGGATGTTGATATCTATACTCATGAGGTTTTTCAATCTATGGAACTCAGTAAGAAACATGGGATGGCTTTGAAACTAGATATCTCTAAAGCCTATGATAGAGTGCCTTTTCCATTTATTTATGTTGTCCTTAAACAATTTGGGTTCAAATGAAGGTTCCTTAAGTTAATAAACTCTTGTGTTACTACCCCTAAATGTTATATCTTGGTGAATGGTATCCCCAAAGGGTTCTTTTCGTGTGGACGTGGGCTGAGGCAAGGTGATCCCCTTTCTCCCTATCTTTTCATAATTGTATTTGAAGTTCTTGGAAGAAACATACAAAATCTTTTGGACAAGAATTTGATTAAAGTATTTAAAGTTGCTTCCTCTCTTCCTCCTACTTCTCATCAATAGTTTTTCAATGACACCATTCTTATGAGAGAAGCTTTGGTTATTGAAGCTCGCCACTAGAAATCCATCCTAACTGACTATGTTGTTGGGATAAAGATGCCATCAACCTTATAAATATCTTGTAACATTGTTTGTAATTCACTCATAAGGGATGGAATGTTTCACTGATAGTGGTAATTAATTTTTCATTGCCCTCGATAATTACCATTTTATCAACAGGGAGTTACTGAGTTGCTTTTACTGGATAGTTGTCATGGTAATGGTAAAATAGTCAATTGAGAGATTCTAGGTGCCCACCTTGGGAATATTTCATTATGAAATGTTATAACACTCATCATAAGTTTTAATAGAATCTATGACAGTTATGACACCTCTCATAAGATTTCTCGATGACTATGACAACATCTATGACGAAATATTTGCTATATTGGTCCCTAGGAGCCCATGCATGAAAGATGTTTTATGAAAGTTGTAAGAGGTCATTATGAGTTGCATTTGATTATTCCAAGGTGGTGGCATGATTATATGTCAAATTTGGACACCATTCTTCATGGATTTCATTCTTCTTTATAACAGGTGCTTGGAGTTGAAGTTTGGTGTGTGATTCTTCATCAAGTTTTCTTTGTAAGGGTTATGTTGTAAGATTGAAGGCTGAAGAGGAGTTAGAGTGGATTTATTTTAAACATATTTTATGTTAATAAAATCTATTCATCTCTTCTTTGGTGGATTTTTTTTCTCAAAATGGTTTCTCCACGTTAAACACCATGTTAGGTGTTCAGCTTTCATTCTTGTATTTCTGTGTTGTTGCTGATTTAAAATCCATATGGTTTACACTATTAGATCTCATTTACAATTATTAAGTTTATATTATTGGTTTTCACCTATCATTTTTTAAAATTTGGTATGAGATCCTGGCCATTTTTGGGTGGTAGAATGATGGTTTTTTGAGCTTTAGCAAGAGTTATGTTTGATCTATCTTTTGCAGTTTTTGTGTTAACCATGGCTGCAACTTCTTCTCGTTTGGACATAGAAAAAATTAACGGAATGGGATTTGATTTGTGGAAGATGAAAATGGATGATCTTCTTGAAAAATGAGATCAATGGGTGGTTGTAACAAATGAAAATAAACCTAAGAAAATAAGAGATGGAGATTGGGAGAAGATTGATAAAAGGGGATGTGGTACTATCAAATTGTGTCTTTCTGATTATGTTCCCCTAAATTTGTCAAAGGAAAATATTGCATATGCTTTGTGGAACTAGATAGGTGAGATATATCAAGGAAAAATTCTAGTAAATAAACTCTACTTGAAGCAAAATTTATTTTCTCTTAAGATGAGGGAAGGTGAATCTACATCTGAGCATTTAAATTCTTTTAATTTGGTTTTGAGTCAGCTAGCCTCTATTGATGTTGATGTTGAAGAAGAATATAAATACATTATGATTCTTTGTTCTTTACCTAATTCTTGGGATAATTTCATACTTGCTATCATTGCTAACATGGAAGATTCAAAGATGGATGATCTTGTAGCAACTTTATTGGCACAGGAAATGAGGAAAAAGGCTATGGATAGTTTATGTGATGCTCTCAATTTCAGGGGAAGACCTAAAGAAAGAGGGTCTAAAGGAGATAAGAATGAGCCTAAGGAAAATTCTAAGTGCAGATATAAGACTCCTGGAAAGAAGGACAGAGTGAAATGTTGGAATTGTGGAAAAAGAGGGCATGTGAAGAAGGAATGAAAAAATCCAAAGAAACAAGTTGATTCCTCCATTGAGAAATCCTCATAATGAAGATTTGGTTTCTTGTCTTCATACTATGACTAATGAACATTGGTTAATTGATTCAGGATGCTCGTTTCATATGACTCCTCATAAGGAGTGGTTTTCCGCATATGAAAAATATGGAGGCAAAATCTACCTTGATGATAATTCTTCATATCCTATTGTCAGAAGGGGTAAGATTCAGTTGTGTTTCAGTGATGGGAGGATTAAAACCCTTCCTGGTGTTTTACATGTTTCTAGAGTAGCTAGAAATCTGATTTTTGTTTTAAAGTTGAATGATTTGGGAATACATGTAACATTTGATAAGCATGGTTGCAGATTGGTAAGAGGAAATCTGGTGATAGAGAAAGGGACAAGGAAGGAGACTTTGTTTAGGCTTGAAGCCACTATTTTTGTTAACTCTACAGTTGTAATTGAAAAATCTGAAAATAATTGTATGGTATGGCACCATAGATTGGGACACATTAGTGGGACTAGTTTAAAAACCATTTTGAATAAAAAGTTGTTAGACGATTTTTTGTGTTCTGATGAGAGTTTGATTTTTGTGAACATTGTGTGTTTGGTAAACAAAACAAAAAATATTTTCCTTTAGACAATACTAAATCTAAGAATGAATTGGAACTTATTCATTCAGATGTATTTGCTCCTATGGATGTGGAATCAATCAAAAAATCTAGATACTTTATCTCCTTCATTGATGATGTCACAAGATATACTTGGTTATATTTTATGAGACATAAATCTGAAGTTTTCACTAAGTTTAAATAATTTAAATCCTTAGTTGAAAAGAAAACAGATTGTAATATTAAGGTTTTGTGGTCTGATAATTGAGGGGAATATTGTTCTAAGGAATTTGATGAATTTTGTAAGCATGCAATAATTGTTAGACAGAAAACTACTCCTTACACTACTCAATAGAATGGAGTGGAAGAAAGGATGAATCCAACAATCATGAAAAGAGCCAGAAGTATGTTAAGTAGTTCACGGCTTGATAGATGCTTTTGGAAAGAAGCTATGAGTACTACTTGTTACTTTTTGAATAGATCTCCTTATAAGTCTCTTGAAACAACATCTTATGCAATGTGGACAGGTAAGAGACCTTCTATTTCATATTTAAGGGTATTTGGCTATGAGGCTTATGTTCATGTGCCTAAAAAAAATGAACTAAGTTGGATCCATAAGTTGAAAAGTGCATTTTCATTGGATATGGTGATAATGTAAAAGTTTATAAGTTATGGAATCCTCTAACCAAGAAATATATCTTTTCTAGAGATGTGATTTTTAACGAGCTTAGTGTTATTTCTGATCCTGAACAACCAAAGGAAAAGAGAGTACATTTTGAAATTAAGAAAGAAGATGCACCTCAAGAAGAACAAAGAGTTGGACTTGAGGATGAGGAGGAAGAAGATGAGGTATTAGATGAATTTACTAATCAAACCAAGGAACATGAGGAAGAAAATTAGGAAGAGGTTGAGCAAGGTCAAGAACAACAAGAGCCTCATAATCCTATTCTTAAAAGATCCACAAGACAATGGAATCCAATCGACAAGTATAGCCCACCTAATTTTTGTGTATTTTTCTTTGTTGTGTACTAACAAGGAGCCTAGATCTTTTAGGGAGGCTGTATCTTCAGAGGAAAATGAGTCTTTATCGTACGTCATGCAAGAGGAGATGATGGTTTTGGATAATTGTAACACTTGGGAGAGTGATCCCACAATACTGGTTTACAATTTTTGGGAAAACTAGACACTTAACTTATTTTTTTAACTAAATCTTCACTTTCGGGCTCCTATAGTGGCTAAACCGTGAGGAGTTTGAAGATGATGCATACTAGTGATTTGTGAAGGTTTTTCTATAGATTCTAAATATATTTTTTTCAAAAATTTTGGAATCAGATTGCACTTTTTTTTCATCTCCTTCGAAAACTAGTTTTTATCAGTAAATAACATTTTTAAGGAGTGATGCTCACCGTGTACAACATTACTTTTTTTGTATGAAGGATAAAATTCTATTTTTTTTTTAATTTAGATTTGTCACTACGATATATAACCAGTTCGTTTGGTTTCATAGTTTTTTATTAAATATTTTTTTCTTAATCAAGTTTCGAAGTCAAACCAATTACAATTCAGACATAGGCGGACTATATACAACATAACTTTTTATGTATGTATCGAAATTCAATATTTTTTTTATATATCAAGGACATCAATACCTAGCCTAAACATATTTTTCAAAATTTTATTTTGATAATCTACTATTTTTCCACATGTGCAGAACAAAGAGCTTGATTTTCGGTGAAAACCCTACATTCACACGAAATAAAAAAATAAATTTAATAATCAAATTTAATTTAATTAAAATTATACTTTTTTGGAAGCTTATAATAAGGACTACATACTTACAAAAAATAAATTTTAAATGAACTCATTTGATCCCCCAAAAGGTAAATCAAAAGTGGGTTTTTATCAGCATTTTGATAGGTGTAAAGGAGACTCCGTTATAGGTATGGTTTAAAACTAGTGAGGTTCTATCTAAGAGGGATTAGTCTAAGGTGGTTTGATAAATCCCTTTGGGTGATCCCACAATAGTGGTTTACAATTTTTGGGCAAACTGGACACTGCAATTATTATTTTTAACTAAATCTTCACTTCCAGGCTCTTGTAGTGGCTAAACCGTGAGGAATTTGGAAATGATGCAATCTAGAGTCTCATCACATTTTGTCTATAGATTCTAAAAATATTGTTTTGAAAAATTTTGGAATCAGATTGCACTTTTTTTTCCATCTCCCACAAAAACTAGTTTTTTTCAAAAATCGGCATTTTTAAATAGTGATGCTCACCGTATACAACATAGCTTTTTTTGTATGAAGGATAAAATTCTAATTTTTTCGAACTTAGATTTGTAACTACGATATCTAGCACTTGAATTTGGTCTCATAATTTTTTATTGAATATTTTTTCCTTAATCAAGTTTCAAAGTCAAACCAATTGCAATTCAGACATATGTGGACTGTATACAACATAACTTTTTCTATATGAATCAAAATTCAATTTATTTATTTTTAATGGATCAAGGACATCAATACCCAGCCTCAGCGTATTTTTAAAAATTTTATTTTGATAATCTGTTATTTTTCCACATGTGCAGACCAGAGATTTTGATTTTCAGTGAAAAACCTATGTTTAATAAAACTAAAAAATAAAATACATAATAAAAGAAAATCATATTAAAACTATATTCGACGGATAGCTCATTCCGAGGACTATCATTATCTAGCTGGGTTTCTGAAGTTTTCTGCATTTTCAAATTCAAATTGAGCTTCGAACGATAATTTTTTACCAAAAAAAACTATTTTTTGAGAAGCTAGGGTAAAAGGGGGGTTCGGTCTTAATGGGGTCGACCGAACATCCCTTAAGGGGTTCAGCCAAACCTAGATAATTAAAAATAATGAAAAAAATTCACGGGGTCCGAGAAAATGACAAGTTTTTTTTTTTTTTTAAATTCCTATTAAGGGGGTTCGACTGAACCCTAGTTCGCTCGAACCCCTTTATTTTAATATTTCCGCTCACATGAAAAAGGGGTTCGAGCGAACAATTTGGTTCGGTCGAACCCCTTCACTTTGTGTAGAGGGAAAAAATGACTTTTCCCTTCCTCCACAAAAGTGTTCACCACTTATGTGGGTTCACCCCTCTTCAATTGGAATCCTTTAAATGGAACTTTTCAAGGCTTAAATCATTATATTTGGGTATGTGCAAGATCATCATGGAAAAAACAGGCCCTTAAATAGCAATAAAATTTAGAAAATCAGAGTTAGGCAACTTGACGTAAAAATTTGAATAAGTTATCTATATTATTTCAAAAATATGTAAGAATAGAATCTATAGCAAATTGAATTTAGTTTCTAAACTACTAGGTTTATTTTATTTTATTTTTAATCTATTTGGTGAAATTTTGAAATTTCAATGCAGTAGTACTTGAATTTCAGGGGAAAAATAAGAAGTAGGTGTCTGTCTGACCACCCTAACCACGATAAAATGATAATATTTTTTTATAAGATTTTAGATATAAGTAGGGGACTCATGCCCTGATGTGATGCATATTTTTTTGTAATTTTTTTCCAAGTAAATAATTAATTATGAATTTTTTATTACAAATTTTGAAAAATATAAAAACTTGTATGTCTAACTACCTTAACTTGGTCAAAACTTCATGAAATTCAAAAAAAAATTAATCCTATAGTATGTGAAGCATAGAATGTGACACATGTTTCAAATTCAAAAAATGTGATACCGTTTGAAATTTATAGATGTTTTTCAATCAGCCTATCAATCAGGACTTTAGTCGTAATTCAAATAGAAAATGAATAATAATTATTTATTAAATTCAAAGTAAAGCATAATTTATATTGGTGGAAAGTTGAGAATCTCCTTTCAAAACCCTTTTTGTTTCATCAATTTTGGGTAAAAAAAAGTTGTCAACCAAATGGGCTATCATATCACTTAGATATTGCCACTTTTTGGCCCATCATGATCCTGCACATACCCATTTTCTAAAAATATGTGATTTTAGCAAAAATCAGGATCTCCCAAAAAGTGTAAACCACTATTGTGGTAGCACCCGGGGTCTTGTTTGTTTGCCCAAAGGAAGAAAGCCCATTGGATGTAAATGGGTATTTAAAAAGAAATTGGGAGAAGATGGTTAATTAAAGTGGTACAAAGCCAAATTAGTGGCTAAGGGCTACTTTTAGAGAGAGGGAGTCGATTTTGGTGAAGTTTTCTCTCCTATTGCTAAATTAACTTCTATTAGATTCTTATTATTTGTTGTTTTTGCTTGTGATTTTGAGATAGAGCAGATAGATGTTAAAATTGCTTTCTTGCATGGGGATCTAACAAGGAGGTCTATATGTGATATCCTGATGGCTTGGTTGTGAAAGGAAAATAAAATTTGGTTTGCAGGTTAAAGAGATCTTTGTATGGTTTGAAACAATCACCCAGGAAGTGGTATCATAAATTGGATGCTTTTGCATTAAGGTTGGGTTTTCTTAGGAGCAAAGAGGATCATTGTGTGTAAATTAAGGTTATTGATGATCAAATCCTAATTATTATCTTGTATGTTGATGATATGTTGTTTATTGGTAACAACAAGGTGATGATTGGTGAGCTCAAGGAACAACTTTCAGGCACATTTGAAATGAAGGAATTGGGGGCTGCAAAATACATTCTTGGGATTGAAATCAATAGGGATCGAAGTCACAAAAAGCTTTGGTTAAGTCAAAATAAGTATGTTGTTGCCATTTTGTAAAGGTTTAATATGCATAACTGTAAGTTAGTTTGTATTCCAATTCTGGTTGGTACTAATTTGAGCTTAGATATGTGTCCTAATACTGATGATGATTTTGAGGATATGTCTATGGTTCATTACGATAGTGTCATTGGTAGTTTGATTTATGCAATGGTTTGCACTAGACCAGATATAGCCCAAGCAATGGGAGTTCTAAGTAGGTTTATGTCTAACCTAGGTAAAGAGCATTGGACTTTTGTTAAGAGGATATTTAGATATTTGTGAGGTACTTCTAATTATTGTTTGCTTTATCATGGTATTGATAATGTGGTCAATTCATTGGACATACATATATTTTTTGATGCAAATTGGGCAAGTAACTCGGTTAGTCAAAGGTCCACCAGTGGATCATATGTGTTTACTCTGTTTGGAGGAGCAGTGAGTTGGATGAGTAAAAGATAGCCTATGGTTGCTTTATCTAGTACTAAAGCAGAGTATATGGCTACTACTCATGTCTCTAAGGAGGAAATTTGGTTACAAAAGTTGTGTATAGGTATTGGTTTTGATTGCAAAATTATTTAGATTAATTGTGATAGTCAAAGTGCAATTCATTTAGCTAAGAATCTGATGTATCATGCAGATATTCAGTATCATTTTGTTCGTGAATTGATTTCTAATGGTCAGATTAAGCTAAAGAATATTGACACATAAAAGAATGTTACGAATTTTCTTACCAAACTCGTGAGCACATAGAAATCTACTTGGTGTAGGAAGGCCATGGTCCTTGTTACTTGTGCTTAGTTGGTTTATGTTTTCCTATGGGTGTATTTACAATGTATGATGTCAAGTGGAAGAATGTTGGGATAAAGATGCCATCAACCTTGTAAATATCTTGTAATATTTTTTGTAATTCACTCATAAGGGATGGAAGGTTTCACCAATAGTGGAAACTAATTTTTCACTAACCTTGGTAACTATCGTTGTATTGACAGGGAGTTACTAAGTTACTTTTACTGGATAGTTGTCACGATAATGGTAAAATGGTCAATTAAGAGATTCTAGGTTCCCACCTTGGGAATATTGTATTATGATATGTTATGAAACTCATCATAAGTTGTAAGAGCATCTATGATAGTTATCAAACTTGTCATAAGATTCTATGATGACTATGACAACATCTATGACATAATATTTTCTATCTTGGTCCCTAGGCGCCCATGCATGAAAGATGCTTTATGACAGCTATAAGAGGATTTGTAAGAGGTTATTATGAGCTGAATTTTATGATTCCAAGGTGGTGGCATGAGGATATGCCCAAGTTTTCTTCATGGATTTTATTCTTCTTTATAAAAGGTGCTTGGAGTTAAAGTTTGATGTATGATTCTTCATCAAGTTTTCTTTGTAGGGGTTATGTTGTCGGATTGAAGGTTGGAGAGGAATTAGAGTGGATGTATTATAAAAATATTTTCTATTAATACAATCTATTCATCTCTTCTTTGGTGTATTTTTTCCTGAAATTTCTCCACGTAAAACATTGTGTTATGTGTTCAACTTTCATTCTTGTATCTATGTGTTGTTGATTTAAACTCTGTATGGTTAAAACTGTTAGATTTGATTTATAGTTATTTTAAGATTCTATTATTGTTGTCCTCTTATCATTTTCTAACATAAGCTAAGGCCCTGGCCCAACACATCAATTATAATAAAATCAAGATATACTTCTTTCAGTACTGAGCATATTGTCAAAGACAGGGTTATACGAATTCTAGTTTGTTAGTATGTTCTTCCTACTTCCTACCTGGTCCTTCCTCTAATTTCTAGAAATCCTAGTAGTAACTATTATAATTATATCAGAGAGAATAAAAAAAAGGTTGGAGGGTTGGAAGGGAAAACTCCCAAGTCATACTGGTATGCTACAACTGCTCAAAGCTTCCTTACAAAATATCCCAATGTATTACCTCTCTCTTTTTAATATTCCTTCTTTCATTGCTAAAAAAATAGAATAGATTCAAAGAATATTTTTGTGGTCTATGACTGGGGAGAGAAACAAAATGGATTTAGTAAGTTGGTAAAAGGTGTGTGCCCCTAAAAAGGTTGGAGGTCTGGGTATGCAAAGGCTGAAACTTTTTAATAAAGCTCTTGTTTCTAAAATGGGTTGTTGTCTTCTTGAAGTTGATAAAGAATGGGTTAAAATCTTAAGGGCTAAACATCTTAGAAAAAAGGAGCAGGGTTATATTCTAAGTGATTTGGATCTATCTTATGGTTTGGTGTTTTAGAATAATCTGCTTAAAATTTGAAGTGTGCTAAAATTGGGGGTTAAGAAAAGAATTGGAAATGGTAAAGCCACTAATTTTTGGGATGATGTTTGGCTCAACAGTTCTTCTCCCTCATCTACTCACCAACTCCTTCAATTAAAACAAAGGCATATCAAAAAAATTGATAAGCAGGTTGTTGGGTATATAAATTGGGATAGTATGGAGCTTCAGTGATTTGATTTCAAAATCAACTAATTGGAGTCAACCTTAGGGGAGGGAGGCAACAAAACTAGGATGTTTCTTTGAAAATTTTATATCAAAACTTAGGAGTTCCTTATTTCTTCTCAAAATATAGAACGGATGAGTGGATTTGGACTTTGTGTCCCTTAGGGAGCCTCTCACTAAAATTTTCTTATGAAATTTTGGAAAATCCTTTGATCCATTACAGTGAATTTTAGTGGAACAATGTTTCCAGATAAAAAACCTGACCCCTAAAGTGAATTATTTTTGGTGGGAAATAGTTCATGGAAAGATACTTACTACTGATAACCTAAATAAAAGAGGGTTCAAATTTTTGAATTGAGGTTACCTTTGTAATGAAGATGAGGAGTCTATAATGCATCTAATTTTTCATTGTTCCTTCTCTAGAGAGGTATGGTCATATTTTCTTCCTATCCTCATGGCCGATTGGGTCTTTCCCTCAACAATAAAGCAGATTCAAGAAAGTTGAAATGTCAGTCTTTATTCTCATAATATAATAATGGATCTTTGGAGACAATTCCCTCCCTTTATTGCTTGGGACTTATGGAAGGAGTGAAATAACAAGATATTTTTGGAGTCTCCAGGAAATAGTAAAGATTTTTCCATGGTGATTAGGTATCAAATTCGGGAGAATATAAATGCGAGGGTCTATGGATATTCAAAAAACATGCCCTCTTGTAAAGAGCTTAGGACCAAATAGATATGGGGGCTAAAACACGATCTTACAAAATTCAATTGGATCAAGTATTTAAATAGAAAAAGCACTTTTTGGACTCCTCCTGGGGTGGACTGGGTCATATGCGATTTTAATGGGTTCTCCAAGGGGAACCCAAGCCTTGTTGGAGCTAGGGGAATTATTAGAAACCATCATTGTAACCTTAAGAAGGAGAAACCATCATTGTAACCTTAAGAAGGATATGGAAAAAAATTAGGTGTTTGTCCCAACAATGTGGCTAAAGCCATGGGGGTCTAGGTTGGTTTCAAGTGCTTGAAGGAGTTGGGATTCACCAAAATTGTCATTGAAGAAGATTCAAAGCTTCCCGTTGATAATTTGAAGGTGAAATTTGCTGCACCTTGGGAGATGCGTGATGTTTTGGAGGATAAAAAATATATCTTTAAGTCCTTCACTAATTATAAAATACAAAATTTGTATAGAGAAGGGAATTCAACCGCTGATGCAACAACTAATGAAGCTCTCAAGTATCAAGAATGGACACATTGGGTTTATTCAATGTTGCCACGTAATATAAAAGAAATAGTCAATAGGAAAAATATGAGGCTTCGCTTAAATATACATTTCAAAGGACTAGGGGATATTTAAGGAGTATTAGACCTTCAATCAAGAAGGATATGTTAATGTATCAAGGTATTCAAATGAGAGGAAGTAGTAATCAAAATAGGGTGAATTGGAATGTACGGTGGAATGATGGGAGGAAATGCAATAGTAAAGGGGGCAATAATTGGCAAAGGATGGCTAAAAGTGGCAATTTATTTAATGATGATAGATTTATTAAAGTGTCAATTATCAAAGGCCTTTTGATAATCATGATCACCTCTAATCATTTTATATCGGAAATGTATTACATGTTTGGCACTCCCCGCATGCATTACGTCCTCTTCAATTATTATTTTGAGGACAATCTAAGGATTATGATCTTATTCACAGCAAGGTTTCTATAGATAATAATGATCTAAATTTCTTCTAGAGTGTTCCCTATTCTATTGCATGTTAGTTAATATTATAAGGGATTAGTGGCGATAATATTTTCATTTTGAAACTTAAGCTTTTTAGTGATAAAGCTTGCAAGTTGAGGGTTTGTGAGTTGGACAAGTGTGTGAACAAAGGTTTACAAAGAAAGATTGGAATTTGCAACCAGTATTCCATAGATATGGGGGGTCCCAAAAACATAACTGAACTTGTTAACTATGACAATCTGCAATAGAATGGTGAATTTTGGGAGCTTTTTGTTAGAATTGGCTTGGCACTTTTTTTCTAGGTGATGCAAGGTTACAACAACACCTTGACTTATAAGTTCATAAATTTATGGTGGGATGGTCATGTGTCGATTGGCTCCATAAAGTTTCAAGTTACTCCTCATAAGCCATTAGTTTGGCTAGCAATGGTTTGAAAATTGTTAAAAAAGGTAATGATGAATACCAAAGCTTCGTGAACAAGTTTTTTGAGAAAGGGGAGAAACTGAAAAAGGTCTCAAAATGGGTATGCTTGCCTCAAGCTCCCTCCTTTGTGGTAAGTTTATTTGCAATGTGCTACTTTACACTTGAAGGTAGAGATATATGATAGTGCATGGTTACCATTTTCCAATCCTCAACCACATTAGGCATAATGATAAAATAAATATAATGTTATATTTTTTATCTTCCCTTCAGCAAAATATTGAAAAAGGAGCTTCGCCCCCTCTACACCAAGGTCTTATGTTGGCTTTGTATAATTTTTCTCTCTCTAAAAACCTACATGGAAACCCTAAGGCTCTCGTCTTTGCTAACCCTTCCAAAAATGTTAATATGAATATAGCTAAAGTTTATGCTAAAGTGAAAACCCCTACTAGTAAAAATTTTCACAATTCTAGTGTCTGCATTAAGCCAATTGAGAGTAATTATCCTTCTACTTCTAAGGACCCACCTTAGAAAGTAAAAATGCTTCTAATAAAAACCAAAAACCTAAGTATAGCCATCCTACTCAATCTATGGACCTTTCTTTATTGAAGACCACCCCCGAGAAGAGAAAACATTCTTCTTTGTTTCTTGAGTCTCCCAAATGAAGGAAGGCACAAATAAACCCTAAGAATGATAATGTCATCACTATTACTGAAGACAGTGAAGAAGATCAGTAGGAAGTAAAAGAAGAGGAGTTAGGTGGGTCCATTAAGGTTGGTAGGATTTTGGCCCACCTAGCCAAAGTTAGTTATGTTGAAAAAGGGGATAAAAAAAAAGGGAAGTTTGTTGCTCTGGGTAGTGATGAGGAGGAGTTCTCTCGTGACGAAGAATATGAACCAATGAATGAAAAGGAAAGTGAGGAAAATGATTGGGAGGATTTCATTGACCAAGAAGATGAGTAGGAAGAGCTTGAGGAGGGGGAAAATGTGATGCAGGTTAAAATGGAAGAAATGGAGAAATCTCTCTATACCTTGATGAAAATAATTAATGGCCTTATGAAACATGCAATTCTTGGCACTATTTCTAGCTAGTTGAAGATAAGGAAGTGACTCAAGCGCCAAGGGACGCAAATGGAGGAAAAACAAGCTAATGTTGATGAGAACACTATTTAGAAGAAGTTTCTCTCCAATATTGGGGATATTGGGAGCTTATAGTTACTTCTAAAAATGATGCACTCTTTTTTTTTAATTTTAGGTTTGTTAGGTGTGGTTTTTCTTTTACTAGTTTCTCTAAGACTCATATTATGTTGTTAAATATTATTTGGATGCTTGATGGCCTCTAGCTTGTTTTTAGTAGATGATTTTAAAATGTTTGTTATGTGGATAAGGCCTATGAGCCTTGACGCTTATTTTAATTCTAGCCTACATGCCTACTGATCCTTTTTGACTCATTTTGGTGGTCTGGTCTCTTTGGTTCTTGTTGGGTGACTAACTAATGTCTTGCTAGTCTATTTCTTTTGGCTATTTCTACCATGCTTTAAACTATTTTTTGGGATCAAGGCCCTTCCATGCTTATATAATAAAAAACTACATGGTATTATCTAATTTCTCACTCAAGTGATTTTTAAAATACAAAAAAGTTAACATTTTAGGGGGGCCACACCAGACAATATGTTATGTTTTTTGAAAAAAAAGGACCAACTCGTGTGGCCCCAATTTTTGAACCCCTTAATATCTACCATTTTAAAAAAAATATAGAAAGTAGATTTAGAGCACTATGACTCTTGTTTTTGTGGCATCTTATATTTTGAGTGTAACTATCTTCAATTTCTCATCCAAGGTCAATCTTTCTTGATTTTAGAAAAAAGTGGCCACTTAAGACCCTTTTTTGGTCCTCCATATTTTTGCACTTACCCTATTAATTTGCAACACTTTAGCTATGAGAGAAACTTTAATCCTTGGAATTTTGATTCTTTCCCATAGATCTCTTTAATATTCCTTATCTTCTATCTAGCTAAAAATCGATCATCATCATCATTTCCTATAAAAGGGCTAATAACAAGAATTAGTTTCATTTTTAGTTGTATTAACTTCACTTCTCAAGCATGTAGTAGTTTAGAACTTATCATCATCATTACAATATTTATTTTTTGTATAAATTGGAAGTATCTTTTGTTATAGAGTGAGAAGGAATTATTACAATTTGTGTTTTTTTCATCAAGTTTTACATTTCTTTTTGATAAAGACCTTTTTTGCTAAATTATATAGTCTATAAGCCATTGATTCTTCACTATAACCCATAAAAAAGACTTATGACTCTTAGGTTTAAAATTTTGTCTTTAAATTATGGATGTGCACCCATGTAACACACCTAAATACTTAAAAATACCCAATATGGAAATTTTCCATTCTAAACTTCTTTAGGGGTTATAGGTTTAGTATGAACTTTAATGGATGTTTTATTCACAATATATGCAACACAATAAACAACCAAATATCAAAATTTATTTTACAAACATTAAAAATGTAACATACAATGAACCATTTCTAAAAGAGCTATAATCATTCATTCAACTCCTTCATTTTGTTGAGGGGTATATGGGATGTTTTTTTCACCTTTTAATACCATATTTTTTATAAATGATTGATATACATAATAGTAATTTCTCTCCTATTATTCATCCTTAAGAATTTAATTTTCTTGTCACTTTGGTTTTCTACTAATGCTTTAATTTTTTTAAATATTAAATAATTCATTTTTCCTTTCAAGAAAATACTCATACTCATTTACTATAACCATAGATGAAGGTAAGAAGATACCTAGTACTAGAAAGTGAAGGATAACCTAATTCACATATATCACTATGAATTAGTTGTAGTGGATGATTAGATCGGCATGCTTATCTTGATTCAAAAGGATCTCAATGATGTTAAATTCCTAAAACACAACCTTCACACACATCTTTAGAAAAAAAAATTGTTAATCCTCTTACCTTATTTAGTCTAATCATGTCTTATAATTTGATATATTTAATGTTCCCAAGTCTAACATGCTAAAAGTTTGAAATATAATTAGTTTGAGAAATAAAAGCATGATAGTTCATTTGTATTCAATATCAATAAAGTCAAAAAAAAAATTAATGAGATTATGCTTATAATAAACTCTACCAATAGCTATTACACTACTTCACAGTTTTTATTTTTATTTTTAACAATGACCTTAAAATAATAGTGACAACAAACTCATAACTAAATTGATCAATTTTATATATTGAAATGAGATTCATCTCTATTCCTTTAACCAATAAATATCTTTCAAAGTACCATTTGTCACATTAAAAATCCTTACCCCTAAAACTTTAGTTTCATTTATTTCTAATGATAATTTTTTTGATAGCAATTCTTCCATTCATAAAATAAATAAATCAAGATCTATCTCTAGGCATGTAAAAAATTTACCTTGAATCTAATATACACTTCTTCTTAGAATAAGAAGGAAAGTAGCCTCTTTTAACAATGTATTTATTTTATGTTCATAAATTACCTCCATACAACATTTTTCTTGTTTTTTACTTATTAGTTTTACTTCTTTTTTATCTTTCTTGTGTGGACTTATACTAATACTTTTTATAGTTTTTTTTTTTGCAAACAAATCTTTTTAATGTGGTTCTTACCTTCACAATACTTATAAATATTTTTTTACTTTTTGTATTATTATTTCAAAAATGTTGAATTCTCATATTACATAATTAATTATAAAAAAATTAACTCTTCTTTCCATCAAAATATTTAAACAATAGTTTATCCCTGACTACATATGCATATTGTTCTTAATATATCATTCTTTAATAAGTTGAAATTCTTCATCCAAAACCAACTTAAAAAAATCACTCAATCTTGAGGTATTAGGATTGAACTAAATGACCATTTTTCTGGATTCTTTACGTATTTTGTAGGATTGAGCAAACTTACTTTCAACTATTGCAATAAACTGAAAATACTATCATTTTTCTTAGTTGAACATTTAAATATATAACGCCATTCAAATAATTAATTGCATCTAAATTCACCATTTTTTCTCTACTAAACATGCTAACAATATTTAACTCTTTATAATTATTATTAAAATTTTACCAAAATTTAATTAGATTACCTACACAAAAATCTTCTATTAAGATTTGGGCTCAATGTCTTATGTAACCTAAAAATAGTTCTATCTTCTTAAACACCAAGAACTTGGCTCTAATACCATATAAAAAAGCTGAGAATAAAATAATAAAAAACTCAAACAAAAGAAGAGGACAGCAAAATATAATAGATAACTAAAATAAAATATTACACAACTTAAATTAATCTAATTTACATTTTATATAATTCAATACTTACAGTGAAAACTTTGTCCAATGAATAGTCATAAATTTATAACTTTAATCTATAAGATCTAAAATAATCCAAATTATTTTGTCAATGGGTTGTCCATCTATTGTTGAATGTTTCAATTGAGTCCACCAAGAATTAAATCTTACTGAATGCAAGACATTCATACTGTAAGGAGTGAGACTAGGATTGTGTCTGCAAAATGACCACCCCTCAATCCTTATTTTCAAAAAAAAAAAAAAAAAAAATTTAACCTAAGACTCGTGCCCTATAGATTTAATATAGAAAACTGAAACATTCTTAATTTTGAAAAACTATAATAGCTTACTAAAAACAAATCTCTTTAGCCAGGAGATTATGCTGTCATAACAATGTAATTTGCAGATGGATATTTTAACTTCGAAGGATCAAAACAGTGATGAGAATCTATGAAAAATTCGAGAAACATTTAAGACTAAGAGACACTAGATTTAATCAATACACCCTCATAAGCAGGTTGGCTGCTCTCGTCCATGAAAGGAGTTTTCTGATCATTTTGTGGGCAAGATGGAGCAGCAATGGCTTTACGAGAATCTCTATTCCTTGGCTTGTTCTTGCCCAGTTTAGACACTGTCAAAAGAGTCACAATACCAGCTGCTACAAGTGCAGTTTTAGATGTCAAGGAAACAGCCGAACTCATTGATTTACTCAGTGTTTGGCATAAAGATTTGAGAAAGCCTTTAGATTCTGTTTGATCATTTTTTATATATAGTATTTTTTTATGTGTTGGGAAGCCTTGAATTTCAGAGAACTGTTCTTCCTTTTTCTCTTCTGTCCATGCAAAGTGTTTGATGAGATGGTTATGGGGATCTTGATCACAGCTATATTTGGTAAGAACATTTTTTTCTTCTTCCACTGGCTCACCCAAAAATGCAAGAGCCTCCTGTACAACTGCCCACTCCCTTCCTTTGTGCTTTCTTAGTCTCTGCAGGAAAAATCTCTTGGTTTCCTCAATGTCAGACAAAGCTACCTCTATATCAGCTTGCTGCTGATCCTGCAACATCTGTAACAAAACAAAATATAATAACATACTACTTATAAAATGACAAGGCAGGAAAATTTCCAAGATTAATATTCAAGGATTATTTTATTTACATGGAATGTGCATGATAGAATATATTTTATTTTGAAATAATCAAGATTTGTGCAGTGGCAGGCTTCTCAATGTACACAGGGACAGAATAAGCTCTTCCAATGATAAGTTGGAGCCACTTGCTCCCTTCATATTGGTACCTAATCAATATCTAAACAGCATATTTCGTGGTTTAGGAAAATTTCAAAAATATTGAACAACCAAATAGCATTAAAATTTATATTTATTTTGGCTTGCTAAAAATGTGAGTTAATAAAGGACATTCCACACTACTTATAGTACTAACTAGCGATGGATACTAAACTAGCCAGGAAATAGACAGTCAAAATAGGCTCCTCCCATAGACATATTGAGGAAAGCTTCATTTAATAAATAATAATTTTCTGTTAAAACTTTAACTCAACTGGTAAGGAAGGAAAAAATTGCAACAGTTAAAAAGGTCAAAGAAATATTAGAGATGCATGAATAAACAATGTCTGTGTGGAATAAATGTTTTTGATTCAGTAAAGTGGGAAATAAGGGCTTCAATTCTATTACAAAGCAAGTCCACAAGCAGAGACAAAAAGATCAGTTGGAAGCAAATACAAGCACCTCCTACATGGGAGTAAGCCACATTTATAGTCCAGCTGTCAAGCACAAATCAACACGATTACATGAAATAAAAGAGAACCCTAAGATATAATCTAGACAATGCCAAATTCAACCCTATTCAATCTCACACCCTTCATGCTGATATGAAACTAGAAGACAGATTTAGAAATAAACGTCAAAACAGTCCATCATTTGTAACAAAAAAAAAAAGATTATAAATTATAAATGATGGATAATGAAATGTCTGGTTTTAAGGAATACTTTAATTTGAACAGGAAACTAATCAAAGGAAAAAGTAAATACTACCATCAAAATAAAATGAACAACTTTAAGTAGTTTGATTACAACTTTTCCCTTAGTAAGATGTGAACAACTTATGTAGTTTGTATACAACTTTTCCCTTAGTAATAGAGGTGCAATTAATTTATTTTCCTGGATTGATAGGCATGAAACTTTGTATAAGGTCATGTTATTGTTTATGCTAACCTGTAGACAGTAAAGCTGGTCTTGAAGAACATCCAAACAATCTCCAATGGAAGCAAGGCTCCTTGCGTCCATGGCTACAGCTTCCTCTGGAGAGAGATGGTTTATATCCTTATTCTTACAATTTCCATTGACTCCATTTATCACAGGGACTGTTTCTCCACTGTCAATTTCCCTTCCACACCTTAATAATCTTTCCCTGGCATCACTTATCTCGGCATGCAGATCAGATGCCTTCTTCAATACCACTATAATATCATCTGTATCCATTGAAATGTTAACATAAGCAGATCCAAAACGGGTAGGAGAAATCTACAAAATAGCCAAGTATAATTTGTACAGAATGAGGTTCAAATTTCTAAAAAAACAACGCTAAACAGATAGGAATGGAGGACAATCCATGGCACCAAAAGGAAAAATATTGGACCTACAGTTAAATGATAGGAGAGATTTTGAGCTTGATCTAAAGCATTTAAGTTTGGCCCTCTTAAAAGCGTTAAGGGGAATCTAAATAAGGTGAACTAAGATGGTTTGGGGATGACAGACAACCTTCACTACATGGTGGCAAAGTTGGAGAATCGAGGGGAGATATGAAAAAAAAAAGAGAGTAGACATCCACTTCAGTGTGCATAGATTTGAGTCCCACAGGACACGCTTTGAGAATTCCACTGCCCACCTAAAATTTTATAATTTTTGTTGGAATGACCTCATTTTTTTCTTATTTGACTAGAGAAGTAGCAGTATGGTCTGATACAAACACAATAAATGGTATCACATTTTGCCTGGTTTGACATTGGGATTAGATTACATTGGGTTCGCTAATGGGTAGACAAGAACTAACGTGCGTAATAAACAATGTCCTGATCTCGTGGTTTGAAAGTCCAACTAAGAAGGAAAGGGTTTTAAACGTTTTCCAGTTAGTTGAGTATTGGAAATAGGGGTTGTGATCTCTTTTTGAGGTTACGAAGGCAACCCTCTGTTTTGTTTTTGGAAGAGAAGGTTAAACTTAATAAGCATGTAAATATGTCAGTATTTGCATCAATTATGTGAGATAGTGGTAATGGCTTTTATTTTAGAGTTTTCAATATTTTAGTTATTTTGATGTTTAACATTTTTTTTTATGTTTAATTCTATAGTATTTATTGTTTCTTTCGTGCAATTGGAATATTATTCAAAATTATTTTAGTTAAAATGGTTTTTATCATATCTATGTCACAATTAAAATGCTTTCTTATTATATTATCATTGTTATTTTGTTATGTTGTACAATAGGTAGTCAAATATTCATGCTCAAAATAGGCACAATAATTAAATGCATGCAATAAGGAACTCTAAGTTGAGTTTTGAACAACATTACCAATTCTTGTTTTGTGGTGTTTAATAAATGCAGAATTATGTAATTGATAAACAAACTAAGTCCTCCATTCTCCATATGAGACCTCATTATTGACAAAATAATTTATATGTACAAACATAGCTTAGAGTTTTGCTAATACTAAATAATTCATTTTTACTTTCTGAAAATAAACTCACTCATTTATTTAATTTTAGGTGAAGGTAAGAAGATACCTAGTACTAGAAAGTGAAGTATAACCTAGTTGGCATATATCACTATGAATTAGTTGTAATGGATGATTAGATCTCCATGCTTCTCTTGATTCAAAGGGATCTCAATGATGTTAAATTCCTAAAACAAAACCTTCACACACACCTTTAGAAACTTTTTTTTTTGTTAATCCTCTTATCTTATTTAGTCTAGCCATGTCTTATAATTTGATATAATATATCTTCCCAAGTCTAACATGCTAAAAATTTATAGTGACCGCGCGGCGAAAATTTGAACTAGGCCTTGGTCCAATGGCTCCTCCACTGGCAACGTCGACTCCTCCCCTGTCTGCAACAGTCCTTGTTGTGGACGGGTTAGGGGCTATGGTCTGCGCGGCTCTGTTTCCTGCTACGGACAGGTTTGGGGTTGTGGTTCCTTCCCCTACCCTAAGCGTGCATTGTGTGGATTCTGGGGTGTCTGCCAAGCCTTTGGCTTCTTCGTTGCCTCCTCTGCCTGCTTTGTCTTCGCCGCTGGTTGTTCTTGGTGGTGGTGTGACTGTCAGGTGTGGTGTTGCGCCCTGTGGGGTTCCTCCTGTTGGTGGATCCGTTTTCTCTGCCCCGTGCGCTCGCAGAAATGTGTCTGCTAGGTCGAAGGTGCCTGGGTTGGACGGTGGGAGTGTGCATTCTTTGGCTGATGCCTCTTTGGTGCCTGTTCCTGGTGGCCCTTCGGGATTGGCAAAATCTTTCTTGAATGCTGCCAGGGTGGGCTCTCGTCCTTCTGGTCGGTCTCTGCCCTATGCGAGGGAGTCTCCTGTGGTTGTTTGCGGCCCTAAGATCGTAGAATGAAGACTATTATTCAAAAACTGGAGTAATGTGTAGATTCAATGGATTGTGGCCCTCCCTCCCGGATCTCCACAATTGGGTTTTGGGTTCTTGGAAGCCCTTGGTCGTTGGAGATATTGAGCTCTACCCCAATGCTTGGGGTTTCTTTATTGCGACTTTTGCCTCCCCTCTTGAAAGGAACAATATCTTGGATAGGGGTTGGATGTGGGGTATCCATTCTCTGGCCATCAGGCCTTGGTCTCATTCTTTCAACCCTCTTATGGAGCCTTTGAACACCAGACCTGTTTGGGTTCACCTGCCTAATCTTCCTCTTTAGTTCTAGGAGGAATCTTGTTTCGAGGCCATTGGCAATTCCATTGGTCGCTTCCTAATGGTGGATTCCACTACTAGGGAGTTTGGGCATACTACTGTTGCTCGATTGTTAGTCGATCTTGACATCTCGAAACCTCTTCTTGGGGATGTTGTTTTGTTGGTGGAGGACATACCGTGGAAGCAGCTTTTGGATTATGAGGGTCTCCCCTTTCGATGTAGGAGATGCTTTTCGGTGGGTCATTTGGCCTTGGCCTACCCTCTTGCCCACTGCAAGGGCGCTACAACTTAGTGGAAGGATGCTCTCCTGGATCACCTCACAGTGGGTTCTTCTTCGAATGGTTCGTTTGAGGAGGTCGACCCTCAAGTTGTTGCTCCTCTCCCTGACCTCTCTGTTGTGGATCCGCCTTTGGACCGTTTTGCTGACACTGTTGTGCATGTCCTGCACCTGCTGTCGCTGCTCTGTCAGACCCTGTTCGGCCTTTGATGGGAGCCTCTATTGTTCTGTTAATTGATTTGATCTCTACTGCCTCGTTGTCGTCTTCCTCGTTGCTTGGTGACTCTTCTCCTGTGGTGGCAGGGATGGAGCCATTCCTCTCACCTTTCTCTTTGCTTCATGTCTTTGAGCCCCCTTGGACGGTGGTTCTTCGAAAGAAAAATTATATGGCTGCTTCTCAGACTCGTGCTCGTGGAGCTAGCCTTGACCCCTTTGTTTCTGGGGTTGCTTGATTTCTTTGTCTTCCTACAGTTGTCTATTTGTTGTCTCTGTTTTGAACTTTGTTGTCCATTTGCCCCTTGGGCCCTTTGTGAAGGGTACAGCACCTTGAAAATGTTGCTTAAATTTTCAAAAACATGCTAAAATTTTGAAATATAATTAATTTGAGAAATAAAAGCATGACAGATTTTATATTGATTGTCTATAAAGCCAAAAAAATTAATGAGATTATGCTTATAATAAACTCTACCAATAGTTATTACACTACTTCAATTTGTTTATTTTTAACAATGACCTTAATAATAGTGACAACAAAAGTTCATAACTAATTTGAGAAATTTTATTTATTTAAATGAGATTTAACTCTATTCCTTTAACCAATAAACATCTTTCAAAGTATCATTTGTCACATTAACAAATCCTACCCCTAAAACTTCTAGTTTCATTTATTTCTAATGATATTTTTTTTATTTGAATTCTTCCATTCATAAAATTAATAAATCAAGATCTATCGATCTATCTCTAGTCATGCAGAAAGATTTCCTTGAGTCTAACATATATTTCTTGTGAGAATTTGAAGGAAAGTAGCCTCTTTTAATAATGTATTTATTTTTTGGTTCATAAATTACCTCTATGCATCATTTTTCTTGTTTTTTGACTTATTAGTTTTACTTCCCTTTTACCTTTCTTGTGTGGACTTTACTAATACTTTTTATGGTTCCTTTATTTAAGACAATTTATTTTTGTGTAGTTCTTACATCCACAATATACCTATAAATAATTTTTTACTTTTTGTACAACTATTTCAAAAAATGTTGAATCCTCATATTACAAAATTTATTATAGATTTTTTAGTTCTTCTCTCTATCCAAATATATAAATAATAATTTACCCTGACTACATATGCATATTGTTTTTAATATATCATTCTTTAGTAAGTTGAAGTTCTTCATCTAAAACCAACTTTTAAAATCAATCAAAAGATTGTTGGAGGTATTAGGATTTAACTAAATAACCATTTTTCTTGATTCTTTACATATTTTGTGGGATTGGACAAGCTTATTTTCAACTATTGCAATCAACTGAAAATACTCTCATTTTTCTTAATTGAACATATCAATATACAACATCATTCAAATAATCAATTGAATCTAAATTCACCACTTTTTTCTATACTAAACATGCTAGCAATATTTAAACCTTTATAGTTATAATCATTAAAATTTTATCAAAATTTTATTAGATTATCTACCTCAAAAAATCTTCTATATGATTTGACTTAATGCCTTATGTAACTGAAAAAATAGATCTCTCTTTTTAAACACCAAAAACTTGGCTCCAATACACTATATAAAAAAGCTGAGAATAAAATAATAGAAAACTCAAACAAAAAAGAGGACAGCAAAACATAACAGATAACTAAAATAAAATATTACCCAATTGAAATTAATCTAATTTACATTTTATATAAATTCAATATGAACTGAAAATTCTGTTCAATGAATAGTCATAAATATATAACTTTAATCTATAAGATCTAAAATAATCCAAGTTATTTTGTCAATGGATTTTCTATCTGTTATGAAATGTTTCAATTGAATCTACCAAGAATTAAATCTTATTGAATGTAAGACTTTGATACTATAAAAGTGAGGTTAAAGATTGTGTCTGCAGAATGGACACCCTCGATCCTTAACTCTCAACAAAAAGAATAACCTAACACTCATGGCCTGTAGATTTAATATAGAAAACTGAAACATTCTTAATTTCGAAGAACTATAATAATTTCAAGAGTCTTCCACTAACAATTTGGCTACTATAAAATTAGTTTCTGAAGTACAAATATGCTTTAATTCCAAAAATCCTGGCAGAATTGCAACAGCTTACTAAAAACAAATCTCTTTTTAGCCAGAAGGAGATTATGCTGTCATAATAATGTAATTCGCAGATGAATATTTTAACTACGAAGGACCAAAGCAGTGATGAGAATCCATGAAAATTTCGAGAAGCATTTAAGACGGAGAGGCACTAGACTTGATCAACACACCCTCATAAGCAGGTTGGCTGCTCTCGTCCATGAAAAGAGTTTTCTGATCATTTTGCGGGCAAGATGGAGCAGCAATGGCTTTACGAGTATCTCTATTCCTTGGCTTGTTCTTGCCTATTTTAGACACTGCCAAAAGAGTCACAATACCAGCTGCTACAAGTGTAATTTTAGATGTCAAAGAAACAGCCGAACCCATTGATTTGCTCAGTGTTTGGCATAAAGATCTTAAAAAGCCTTTAGATTCTATTTGATCATCTTGTATATATGGTCTTTTTTTATGTGTTGGGCAGCCTTGAATTTCAGAGAACTGTTCTTTTTTCTCTTCTGTCCATGCAAAGCGTTTGATGAGATGGTTATGAGGATCTTGATCACAGCTATATTTGGCAGGAACATGTTCTTCTTCTTCCTCTGGCTCACCCAAAAATGCAAGAGCCTCTTGTACAACTGCCCACTCTCTTCCTTTGTGCTTTCTTAGTCTCTGCAGGAAAATTTTCTTGGTTTCTTCAATGTCAGACAAAGCTGCCTCTATATCAGCTTGCTGCTGATCCTGCAACATCTGTAACAAAACAAAATATAATAACATACTAGGTACTTGTAAAATGGCAAAGCAGGAAAATTTCCAAGATTAGTATTCAAGGATTATTTTATTTACATGGAATGTGCATGATACAGTATATTTTATTTTGAAATAATCAAGATTTGTGCAGACTGCAATGGCAGGCTTCTCAATGTGCATAGGCTTCTGGACGCAGGGACAGAATACTTCCAATGATAAGTTCGAGCCACTTGCTCCCTTCATATTCATACCTAATCAATATCTAAACAGCATATTTTGTGGTTCGGGAAAATTTCAAAAATATTTAACAACCAATTAGCATTAAAATTTATATTTATTTTGCCTCGCTAAAAATGTGAGTTGATAAAGGACATTCCACACTACTTATAGTACTATGGAGTACACTACATATAATACTAAACTATCAAGGAAATAGACAGTCAAAATAGGCTCCTTTCATGCTGCATTTAATAAATAATATTTATGTTCTAAAATTTTAACTCAAATGGTTGAGAGGGAAAACATTGGGCAAAGAAATATTAAAGACGGGAAATCATGAATAAGCATTGTCTGATTGGGCAAAGCGGTAAATAAGGGTCTCAATTCTATTACAAAGCAAGTCTATGGGCAGAGACAAAAAGATCAGCTCGAAGCAAATACAAGCACCTCTTACATGAGAGTAAGTCACATTTACAGCCCAGCTGTCAAGTACAAACCAACACAATTATATGAAATAAAGAGAACCTTAGAATATAGTTTAGACAATGTCAAACCCAACCCTATTCAATCTCACACCCTTTATCCTAATATGAAATTAGAAGACAAATTTAGAAATAAATGTCAAGACAGATCATTATTTATAGAAAAAAAAGATTAGAAATTATAAATGATGGATAATTAGAGGATTCTAATTTCAACTGCAAACTAATCAAATGAAAAAAGTAAATACAACCATCAAGATAAAATGAAAAAATGAACAATTTAAATAGTTTGATTACAACTTTTCCCTTGATAAAATGTGAACAACTTAAATGGTTTGATTACAACTTTCTCCCTAAATTAAGTGGTTTGCTTACAACTTTTCCCTTACTAAGATATAACCATTTAAATACATTGAATAAATTTGTATAATTGAGAGGTGCAATTAATTTATTTTCCTGGATTGATAGGCATGAAACTTTGTATAAGGTCATTTTATTGTTCATACTAACCTGCAGACAGTAAAGCTGGTCTTCAAAAACATCCAAACAATCTCCAATGGAAGCAAGGCTCCTTGCATCCATGGCTACAGCTTCCTCTGCAGAGAGATGATTTGTATCCTTATTCTTACAATTTCCATTCACTCCATTTATCACAGAGACTGTTTCTCCACTGTCAATTTCCCTTCCACAACTTAATAATCTTTCCCTGGCATCACTTATCTTGGCATGCAGATCAGATGCCTGCTTCAATACAACTATAATAGCATCTGTATCCATTGAAATATTAAACATAAACAGATCCAAAGCGGATAGGAGAAATCTACAAAATACCCAAGTATAATTTATACAAAATGAGGTTCAATTTTTTTTTAAAAACAACGCTAAACAGATAGGAATGAAGGACAATCCATGGCACCAAAAGGAAGAGATTTTGAGCTTGATCTAAAGCATTTAAGGTTGGCCTTCTTAAAATGGTAAGGGGAATCTAAATAAGGTGAAGAATTCAGATTGTTTAGGGATAACAGACAACCTTCACTTCATGGTGGCAAAGTTGGATAATCGAGGACAGATTAAAAAACAGTAGAGTGCCACTTGTGTGCATAGATTTGAGTCCCACAGGACAGAATTCCATAGCCCACCTAAATCTTAGCATTTTTGTTGGAATGACGTCATATTGGCTTGATTTGACTTGAGAAGTAGCAGTATTGTATGATAGAACGACGACGATAAATGGTTTCACATGCCCGATTTGACTTTAGATAAGATTATCTTGGGTTTGCTAAAGGGTAGACATGAAGATCTAAAAGTGCGTAATGAATAATATCCTGATCTCGTAGTTTGAAAGTCCAACTAAGTAGCAAACGGTTTTAAATGTTTTTCACTTGGTTGAGTATTGGAAATAGGGGCTGTGACCTCTTTTTGAGGTTTATATGGAGGCAACCCTTTGTTCTTTGGAAGAAGAAGGCTAAGCTTAATTAGCATGTAAATATGTTTAAGTATTCGCATCAATTATGTGAGATGGTGGAAGTGGGTTTTATTTTAGAGTTTTCAACATTTTCATTATTTTGATGCTTAATATCTTTTGTTATATCGTAGTCATTTCAATTAAAATGGTTTTTATTATATTTGTGTCACAATTACACTGTTTTCTTATTATATTACTATTGTCAACTTGTCATGTTGTATAATAGGTAGTCAAATATTCACAGTTAAAGTAGGCACAAAGAAATTAAATGTATGCAATAAGGAGCTCCAAGTTGAGTTTTGAACAACATTACCAATTCTTGTTTTGTGGTATTTAATACATGCAAAATTATGTAATTGATCTATACAAACTAAGTCTTCCATTCTCCATACAAGACCTCATTAATGACAAATTAATTTATATATGCAAACCTAGCTTAGAGCTTTGCTAATTTAAAGGTAACATAGAGTTTTGTATAATTGGGTAGCAAGTAAATTTTCATGGTTTATTAGTGTGCTACTAAAGAGAAGAGTTCCAAATTTACTAAACCAAGTTCCAAACCTTTGAATTTGACCCTCTATCAAGTGAGTGTACCTCCTACTCAATTCTATCACTTCTAAAAATGTGGGTTTCATATAATTTGATAATATAAGGTTTTGTGTAATTTATTCAAAATAGACTATGAAATTCATTTATTGTTTCATGCCTTCAATTCCCACATCCTTGTTTGTATCTTGCGATTCATGAATATTATGTTTTTTTACCTATAAAGAATGTGTGTTGATGTAGCCTTGTAGTTTCTTTCGCAATCTTTGTATAGGTTGTTAGTTATGCTCAACCCTTTCTCAATGACAAATAACTTTCTAGCTTGTCAACATATAATTTCATATAATTTGTTTCAAAATAAAACTATAAAATTTATGCAAGAACATCCATTGCATAAGAGTAATCTTGTATCACCAATTTGTTCACATTGGTTTGTTTGCTAACAATTTTACAATAATGTTTCATTCAACAAACATTTTAGAGACTGATATTTTACTTACCTTTAGTTTTAGCTTTGAAATTTTGACTCATTATCATATAGAAGATCAATAGTAGATCAAAGAAGATTGTAATATCATTCATGAATTTTATACTTTGTGCATATTTATACCCATATATATTTAGAGGTTGAGGCCTCAAATTATAATCCTATTGAGATGGATTGTAATTATATGTTTTATGATTGTAAATCAATAAGATCATTTTTTATTGTTTGGTGTCACAATTGAGCACTATTGTATTTATTTATGTATTTAGTCTCATGGTTGGATAATCCTTGATTTATTCCTCTAGCCTTAACTTCATTAAACGGTATTAGAGTATAGTTTTAGATATCATGAAGTTCAATGGGGGTTTTTTATAAATAAATCACTCAATTTGAGACAATTTGCAAGAAGCCTATAAACAAAGCATTGATTGTGAGGTAGTCGAAGGAATGATTATGGATATATCATTGAATTTTATGATTTTTTTGTTAGATCTATGGACCTCCACAAAGAGGAAAGGTGTTATTAATGTTATTGGAAACATGGAATAAATGTTCAAGATGATGAGTGTAATAGAGATCTAGCTAGATACTATAGTAAAGTAAAGAAAAAAGAGATCATAACCCTAGAAATGATTAAAGTGATAACAAGTAAATTAAAAGAAGATAAAATGTACCAATGTTCAAACATAATATGGAAGATCAAGAGGAAGAAATGGACAAGGTTAAAATGTTAAAAGTTGTCTTCAAAATTGGTAAGAGATTTGTTGATGTGGTTGCTACGCACACAACAACATACAAATAAAGTTTATCTATTTGAAAAACATAACCTATCTATCTTGAAAGAATCACCAAAATTTCCTAGTTAGGAGTTTTGGCTATACCAAGGCTCAAGAATATCAGGTCTTGGCGTACTAGGTTCGCTCAGCGTTCATTTTGCAATTATTGTTTATATAAGGGGGGTTGCTAGTATTCAAAGTTGCTTCTAATGAATAATCAAGATGACAAATAAGTGATGATAAAATACTAACACAATATTACTTGTGTCACTTCCAAATCTCTAAAATAAACTTCTTAAAAGAAAAGCAAGAAATAAAACCTAATGACTTAGTTTCTCCCAATTATTACACATATAGACACTGATAAATTCATAAACCAAAGCATTAACTATTTCATATTAAACACCAGATTGCTTCACAGTTTCATATAAAATAGTGCAAGAGTTCAAAGGAAGAGCACTGTTCACCAGTGAGATAAGGAAAAAATGCACCCAAAAATGGCACAACAAATTGATTATATCAGTAAGATGAGCAGTAAATAGTCACACATGATATACATTTGTATATGACCTCTATTTGATTCAGTACTACAAAATCCTAGAAGTGCATATAAGTCTTTAATCTAGAATTGAATAGAAAACATGAAATAAAATAAAAATTGGTGGAGTTCCAATTTGTGTCCTACTATACCAAAAAAAATTGATCCTTTTAAAATGGGCAACTCACAACCTTTTATAGAACACAAGGAAGGATTTAGTTACAAAGAATATGGTTGCAAAGAAAATAAATTCAATTGTCACAGGATATGTGGCATAAATATTTTTCGCACATGGGACATCAACTGGGAACTTTGGAAGAAAAGATCAGAATCATACTCCATTACTTCAATTTGCATTGGAAATCTTTTGAAACTTGAAGAATCTAGGTGGAAAAAGCACTTGGGCACCTCCAGTGATGGCAAGCTTCATAATTCCCACATTGCATTCATTACCTTCAGTATTGGGATAAACACACATTACCAAAATCAGTGAGAATTTTTACTACTACATTAGGTAAAAAATCTATCATCAGAGCCTCTTTGTCTTTTGGTTAGGTTCTACATTAGTTTTCAAAAAAAACTAGCTCATACTTGCACCTACCTTCATTTCTACATTCCGCCACCTTTTAATTTCCTACATCAATGCAATATTACCTCACAAGTGAAATATCAAACATTTAATCTTTTTATCCAACATAAACCATTGACAAATCTTTGTCTTTGATCAACTTAATTTTCTAGATAAAGCATGTTTATGACCATAATAATGCTTTACTTAGCCTTTTTGAGCTTTCAACTTTTTCACGACTTTCAAGAATTTCCATGTTACAAGGAATTTCAAAGATTATTAATGTTACGAAAAGCTATATGAGATTTCCTTTGTTATGAGTTCCCCCCGAAACCCCAATTACCCATTTTTACTGAAAATGCTCCTATCTGACGTCGGTGTTATGGAAATCATTATAAATCAATAGTTTCACCGAACAATTCAGCGTACCCTTCCAATGATTGGTGCAACGAACTAATATTCCCACCTGACTAACCAGGCCGTAAAATTCCAACCTATACCTCTTACCTACTTAACACCACTTCGGGTTCATGCTATTTTGAATTATCCACTCGATTGCATAGCCTCTAATAACTAACTTCATTAAATACCACATAGGCTATTCCTTGTTTACTTAAACTTATGAAGACCTATACCCTCACTTCCAACATGAGTTATTTCCTTGGAACACTTCACTTCTTAACAACTTTATCCACTGGTCGATATTATACTAGCCATTCCTTTTAATTCATATTTCATTCCCACCCACTTATGGGTCTTCATATTATTTTTTCTGGATTCACACTTTCATTTTGTCGAACGGGGATTTTTCAATTTGGGTCCCCATGCTATTATAGGCAACATGGGTCATGTTGTCAGACCACACAACAACTAGCAACCAAAACAATAAAATCAAGAAACCATAAGATGCCTAATAACACATTAAACTAAAATTTATAATTCTCCCAAGATAATTTTTTAAGGTTATTTCAATATCTTTAATTAACACAGTTGTGTAAGGGGGAAATTGATATGATGCAATAAGATCAAAACAATGCTTGAATTGCAACTAATCTAATCTAAACAAAAGCTAAGATTCATACCCATTATCCATGAAATGAAACTACGAAGGATAACGAATTCACAAAAGCAATTGAAATAAAACAAAAACAATGAATTCAATACAATGTAGCTTTACCATCCCATGTCGAAGTGTGTTCACAAAGATGTTGGATTGTTCGTTGTATCAATGTGAAGCCTCCATTTTGTGCGTAGAAAAATCTTCAAAGTGTGATGTTGTTTATCGAAGATATGTGTTGAAGATCTCAAGAAAAGTTTTATGATTTAAGTATTGCTTCGTTGTCTAAAATATGTTGATTCTCCAATCATTTTTTAGGAAGAAAATGATTGTTAGATAGAATTCGTGTTTTGAAATGAACAATCGAGATCACGTAGTAGAATATCCTAATCAACGGTTCAAAACCGTTGAGAGGATGTAGATGGGAATAATTAGTGTATTTTGATTATGTAATCGGTGCGATTGAATAAATCAAGTTGAGTGTTCAGTGGAATTAAGGAAATAGATTGAATAATCTGTGGGATTGAAGAAATCAATTTGAACCTTCAGTGGGTTTGAAGAATAAATGAATCATTTATGAAATAGATGGATCAGTCAACCAATCAAAGTGAGCAATCGGGGGATCGTAATTTTCTCAATCATGAAAGTGGGTGAGGATAATTAATTAATCTTTTTGAGTTGAATGTGCAAATCATGTTTGAATTTTGCAAGCAAAGTTGTATTTGTTTGATTTGACCTTTTTGAATGATGTTTGAATAATTAATTTAATTATTCAAATTTAGGGGAAAGTGATTTAATTAAACTATTATATTTTAATAATTTAATTGATTTTGGGTAATAAAGTGAATTAGCACCATAATTAAATAATTGATGTTATTTAATTAATCATGAAAAATAAAGTTAGATTAGGACTTCATTAAATAAATGATTTATTTAATTAGTCAAAAATGATGAAAAAGTGAATTAATTAAATAATGTACTATTATTCAATTAATAGAAAAAATTAGGGTTTTTGATGTATTTGATGTGAAATGCAATGATATTAGGTGATAATGATGTGGATGATGATAAAATGTCATTTAGGATGTGCAATAAGTGTTAGGTCAATTTTACATGTCTACATTTTTCCCCTCTTTGATACAATGTGATTTTGAGCGTTGTGTCAAAGAAAATTCAAAAATTCTTGCTCAAGAGTTGCCCCAGTATGCCCCAGACGAGATAGCATGGTGTCCTCTCAAGAAATTTGGTGAAAATTCTAAATAATGAACCAAATTTTTTGATAAGCTGATGTGATGCATTTAAGTGCAAGGACTAACAAAAAAAATGGTGACAAGAAGAAAATGTTAATAAGTGAAGAATAGTTGATGTTGTTAGTCATTGATGAGTTTGCTTTTGCTTTGCATAGAGGCTTCATATCTTTAACAATCCCTATTAATGTAGCAAATAGACACGATGCACCAAGGTATTAATAACCAGGGTGGCTTTGTATCTATTGCGTGGACTTTGACTCAGCATACAAAGAATATCTTGCTCATACCAAACATAAGAAAACTTTTTTAGGATATATGGTTGAGTTGTGTTAAACCTTTTTGGACTAGTTACATAGAGAGGTGTGAAATACCTAGAACATGCAACCGCTACACGAATTGTCTCAAAAACAACTTCCATACACTAAACAAAGCAAGTGTTCACTATGGTAGTATCACAAACAGAACTAACAAAAATCAATTGTTAATACCACCATTCCTTCTTCTCTAAATCATTATGGGCATCCTCGAGAGATCCTAGGAATGTAGTATTACGATAAATCAAAAAGATAAAACTATAAAAAGATAAACAATGTTGTAGTATCACTTGTCATATCTATTTGGATTGGGGCTATTATCTGTTGTTGATCATGTATATCGTAGGAACGGATCTGTTAACACATATCTCAGGATGTTGTTGGTGAATTGTCAATAGATAGGTAGTTAACACTTTGGCATTGTTTTCACTTTATAATCATCTAATCATTTTGATTTGTCTCCTTGGAATTTTTATTTTGATGCTTGATTTGTTTGTTGTTTGTGTTGTCAAAGAGAGAGTGTGACGATTTGTGTATTCTAGATGAAAAGTTTATTGCTTTTGGTGATGATGGAGGTAGGACCCTTTTTTTATTTTTTTGAGTTTATATGATGGTTTTTGTTGTTTTTTTTTAAATTTCTAGAGGACTCTAGAGCCTCAAGGGCTCATCAAAGATAAGTATTGCCTATGTTGTACACGCAAAGGCTCGTAGTTCGCTTGGTTTGATAAGAACATGTTTTTGATATTTTCTATTTTGTGAATGTTTTTGAATTTTGAATTTTTTGAATGTTTTTTGGATTTTGAATTTTTTGAATATTTTTGGATTTTAATTTTTTTGAATGTTTTTGGATTTTGAATTTTTCGAATGTTTTTGCATTTTTCAATTTTTTGAATGATTTGAAAGAAATCATGATAGATGCCTAAGGGGACTAACCTAAGGCCTCGAGAGCTGATAATCCTTGCCTACATTGTACACACAGAAACCACGTAGTTCGACTAGTGTTGACTCAATGCATAACATGTTTTTGGGTTTTTTTATGTTTTACGATTTTTTTTGTTTTTTAGATGTTTTTGAGATTTTGAAGGTTACCCTGACAGTGAATTAGTGGTACACCTTGTTGTTGGGATGAATTATTTTGAAGGTTACCTTGATAGTGCATTAGTGGTATACCTTGTTGGAATTGTTGATTAGGAAGGGTACCATGTGGCACACCTTGTTATTGGGATGAACTATTTTGAAAGTTACCCTGATAGTGCATTGGTAGTACACCTTGTTGTTGGAAACGTTGATTGGGAAGGGTACCATGTGGCACACCTTATTTTTGGGATGAACCTTTTTGAAGGTTACCTTGATAGTGCATTGGAAGTACACCTTGTTGTTGGGACAATGCCTAGATCACACCATGAGTTAGAAGACATAGATCAAGATTTATTCTGAAGAAAGATGAAAATACTTGCCCCTAGCATCTAGCAATGTAGGTGATGGATTATCTTATGATAGGATAACATGCTTGGATAGAGTATTCCCTTTTGGAAAGTGCCTCATGGCTCAGATAATGCTAGATAGAATAGGGTCAGTGATAGTGACCCATGTCAAGATGTTTTCCATAAGCAAGTGTAAAGTGTACACCAAACATTTTTCAAGATCAAGGTAAGCTGGTTTGGATAAAAATAAATTAGATTTATTATGGATAAGTTGAGATGCTTCCACCTGAAATGGTGCACGTAGATGCTCGATTCTACACATGACACTTGTTTGCTAGGTTTTCATCATGCTACTTGTCTAAAGCACCACCATAGTGGTTTTCACTGGAGGACGATTTTTCTCTTGACTATTTTCTTGATTTTTCTGATGTCATACAAGATGTTTTTTTACTAGGTTTTCATCATGGTGATAATTTTTTGCTCATGTTGAACCACCTAGTGGTGGTGATATAGATACTATTGGTGCTAATATGGGTATTGTTGTTGTCATGATGTGTCAATAATATCCCACTTGAAGGAGTTATTTTTCTAAGATACGAGTGTTTGAATGGAACCCCTAATAATTTGTCTTTTTTGTCGATATTGGAGTTAACCTTACCTATATGCACACATCGCAAGAGAGTACCCTTAGAATCCTTATGATAAATATTTGTTGTACTAATACATGGTCAATGTGAAATTTGGATATCATGGATGGTGAAATGTATTGAGGGATATGAGATTTAGATGGATTAGTTGATAGTTTGGAATCTTTGACTCTCCAAACTTGTGATGATGAGCAATGATGGGTGGATATAGAGAATTGATTGGGAAAAACTTCTTGATATACCTTGTAGATTGCTCTTGAAGCTTTCTTTTGTATCGTTGGACATTTTTGATGGATGAACTTCCAATTTTTATTTTGCCCCATAGTTTCTTTGACCAATGGAGTTTGATAGGGATGATTTTATTTCTTTTTCTTTTGTATCCATTTGAATTTTTATTGTCGATTTTGGTTTACCAATTCTTTTGCTTCAATGACTTGTTCTTTTCTTTGATATAGCTTTTTCTCTTTTTATTGGTTCCAATGAGAGGGTTGAAATATGTGTGGATGGTGATTCATGATATGACTAGTTGTAGTGTTGGTAGCAGTTTCATCATAAAGACCCTTCGTGCTCTCTATGTTGATGTTTGCATTAGATAAAGTTGCCCTCGATATTATAGAGGTAACACTGATATGTTTAGATTCCTTTATTGCTGAATAACCAAGACCTTGATGCTTAGGATTGTTAATAATCTACACTAGTTCTAGGATACCTATTCATGTAGGCCTAATCCTTTGTCTTGATAATTCACCTATTGAAAATTTTATTTGCAATAGAATATGATTTACCTTGGAAACAAGGTGTTAATCTTTCTCTACTTTGTTGTGGATCTTCAAAGGTGATAGTTTTTTCATTGATAAGATAGCTTTCCTTGCCTAACAAAGGTAAGTGATCCAAGTTTATAAGTGATAGGATCCTCCATATGTGGGATAACTTCTTGATTGATATCTTTGGCTTGATCTTGTGAAATATTAGATTTTAATTCTTCTTCAAGAGGTGTTGATGATTCACCATCCACATTAAAGTCTTCCTCATGATTTTTTTTTGTATGCCTTCATAGGATGTTTCTGATTCACAACTTGTGTAGAATTTTTTTTCATGATCCATTTCTGATATGTCTCTAGATTTTTCTATATCTTGATCATGTGTACAAATGTTAAGAGTAGGAGACTCTTGTTCCTTGGTAATGATATCAAGAGTATGAGACTCTTGTTTTGAATGAAGATCATATACATGTCCATTAGGAGTAAGCATCTCATGGGTATGTGTATGTGTGCTTGGTGTATGGATTTGTTCTTCTTTTGGAAAACATTGGATGTCTTGGAAGATATCTACCAAGTCAATGTAGTATTTTTGATGATAGGGATTCTTGATCTTGAGTTTGTGTGGTATTATCTCTGATATTCTTTGGTTCGTGCTCTTGACATAAATAAATTTCAAAGAAGGGATTTTTGGTAAAAGATCCTTGGATTTCCTCAAAATGTGGACATATGGGTGATAGCTCTTAACTTAGAATTTTTGCATTAGGTATAAGTGTTGGATTAAGAGTCTCTTGATCATAGATATGTACTGCCATGACGTTGGATGATGTCAATATATCTTGGACTGAATCATTGCTAGACTTGGGTGATTTATTTTGATCATGCTAAGGATTAAATTATTGATGTATGTCATCTTGCTCATTGGATGATTTAGAGTCCTTGTTAATGTGATCAATGGTAGATGGATCTTGATCATTATTTTCAACATTCAAGCTTGAGATATTGTCAATGTTGTCATTGGTTATATTCAGATCTTGAATGTTGTCCTCAATAGCTATTTTTTTATCAATAAGGTCTTCAATGAGTCTTTTGAGTGTAACACATTTTGATGTATCATGACCTTTTACTCCATGGTATTTATAGTAGACCTTGTCATCGTACCATGGGAATTTGATGCTAGGTTCACCACTTCATGGTGTTTTTTGAAGTGTGATAAGTTTGGCATCGACTAATTGGTTTAACACACCCTCAATTGGCTCCCCTAAAGGAGTGTATTTACATTCAATAGTGTGGCTGGATTGCGAGGCTTTTTGTGGTGGAGATGATTGTTGTGTTTGAGATGGATTTTCTTGTTAGAATGTGTAAGGGGGAAATCGATGTGATGCAATAAGGTCAAAAAAATGCTTGAATTGAAACTAATCTAATCCAAATAAAAGCTAAGATTCATACCCATTTCTCACAAAATAAAACTACGAAGAATAATGAATTCAATACAATGTAGCTTTACCATCCCATGTTGAATTGTGTTTGCAAAGATGTTGGATTGTTCATTGTATATCAATGTGAAGCCTCCATTTTGTGTGTAGAAAAAGCTTCAAAGTGTGATGTTTTCGATCGAAGATATGTGTTGAAGTTCTCAAGAAATTATTTATGATTTCAGCATTACTTCGTTGTGTAAAATATGTTGATTCTCTGATCGTTTTTTAGGAAGAAGATGATTGTTTTATAGAATTTATGTTTCAAAATGAATGATCAAGATCGCGTAGTAGAATATCCCGATCAACGGTTCAAAACTGTTGAGAGGATTTATAAGGGAATAATCAGTGTCTTTTGATTACGTAATTTGTGTGATTGAAAAAATCATATTGAGTGTTCAATTGAATTGGGGAAATAGATTGAATAATATGTGGGATTGAAGAAATCAATTTGAGCCTTCAGTGGGATTGAAGAATAGATGAATCAATTATGAAATAGATGGATCAATCAGCCAATCAAAGTGAGCAATCGAGGGATCATAATTTTCTCAATCATGAAAGTGGGTGAGGATAATTAATTGATTTAATTAATTAATCTTCTTGAGTTGAACATGCAAATCATGTTTGACTTTTGCAAACAAAGTTGTATTTGTTTGATTTGACCTTCTTGAATTATGTTTGAATAATCAATTTAATTATTCAAGTTTAGGGGAAAGTGATTTAATTAAACTATTATGTTTTAGTAATTTAATTGATTTAGGGGAATAAAATGAATTAACGACATAATTAAATAATTGATATTATTTAATTAATCAAGAAGAATAAAGTTAGATTAGGACTTCACTAAATAAATAAAATTTATCTAATTAGTCAAAAATGATGAAAAAGTGAATTAATTAATTAATGTACTATTATTCAATTAATAGAGGAAAATAGGTTTTTTGGTGTATTTGATGTGAATTTCAGTGATATTAGGTGATAATGATGTTGATGATGAGAAATTTTCATTTAAGATGTGTGATAAGTGTTAGGCCAATTTTACATGTCTACAAATACAGTCCACATATAAAAAATCTCAAGGAACATAAGTGTGTGTTTTGATTAATTCCCTTTCCTTGAGGATTAATAGAAAATACCTGGATATTCATATCAAGTTACATAGTTTGATTTAACATTTTTAGCCAACCATTGACAAAGCCTTGTTGCTAGTCAAGCATCCATAGCCTCGATAAGGTTATTTTTATAATTCCCCCCAAACATAGCTCTAATACCAGTCAAACATCAATAGCCCCGGTAGAGATATTTGGATCACCTAAAGAGTTGATTTATCTTTTGATGCATGTTTTCTTTTATTTCTTTTCTTTTGATATTTTTTTGAAATTATTTTCTTTCAACTTGTTGGCCTTGAAGCCTACTATTAGGTTGGGAATTATAGTGGTAGAAAAGGAAAACCTTTAGATTTTTCACTTAATATGAATATCTAGTGCATTTTCCATTAATTCTTGAAATGTGTAATTCCTTGTGAACCTTCATATAGACCATATTAGCTATAGAATGTTAAAATAAGCATGAAGAAATATCTTAACTAAATTGGAATTCATATTTTAACTTGTTATTAAATATCCCATAATTTTAGAACTTCATTTTACTAATTACCAACCATATTCAGACACTTATCCCCTTTTTATCTTTTAACCAATCCTATTAATACATCTTTTGTGCGAACTAATTGGAGTGCATTATCCAAAAGCCACATAAATTTTGCTCTGCCTAAGTGAAACTATTTGGGCAATTTAGACTACATTTTGGTTGCCATGCAACCCAGGGTGGTAATTCCAACCCCACGAGACATTCCTCATTACTTGAATGAGGGAATAGTAGTGCCCCTACTCCCTTTTATTGGAAACCTACTCAATGGAACTCTAGAAAAACACAAGCAAGGAGCACGCTTGGGATATCAATTCCTCTATGATGAGGCATATGAAGTGGATTAACAGTTCCTTACCAAGGACCTACTCTTTTTTCTAAATCTTGTAATTTACATGTAAACCCTCTTACTACCATTAATGTAAATATATATGTGTAAATACGATTAATGATTAGCTTTGAAGCATTTAATTTTTCCTTGTTCTTTTAAATATCAAATTTTCTCTTCTAATTTTGAAGATGAAGAATGTGAATTTTCAGACTTCAAGTTTTTGTGAAATCAATTTTGGCTTTGAAATAGTGGACTCTAAGTTTTATTGGAAACAAACCAATTTCAGGGCGAACACCAACCTAAACTAACTCTAAACCTAATATTTATAGCCCAAATAGCAAAAGAAAACTAATTATCACACACATTCTCAAACAGGAATATTGTTGTTTTAAGAAGTAATTCTATAATATTCCTAGTTCTTAATTTAGAAAAATTATCTTTGAATTTGTATTTTTTGTGTTTCAAGTAACAACTTATGAAATGTGTTTAAATTACATTTAAATTTATCGATTTTGCACTTTTCTCTTGCATAATTAAAAGCATTCCCTTCAATATTTCACTAATATGGATTAAAAAACCTAAGGATTGTCTTTAGCTCAATCATAGCCTTCGTATCTTCTAGAATTATTCTATAATCTCTTGCCATGCATATTAGGTATGCTTTTTGATGTTGGAATTCGTGTACATCCTTGGTCGAGAAATTTTCTAGTGTTTTCATTGGATTTCTTAACTATAACACTCCATCATTCCTATCATTCAAGAGAGTATTAATTAGTGAAAAGTGAACTGCAACTTGTTCAATATGGTATGTTTGTCAATAATCATGAAATTATGAATTGGAAAAGAAAAACTTGATATTTTGCCTGTAACAAGAAATTGTTAGAATATGTAATGTCCCAAGTTTAGCCCTATGCTCTTCTTGAGGTTTTAGCCTATTTCTGGAAACTCGTAGGTTAAGCAAAATCAAAAATTAGGGTTTCCTATTTTATAGGAGGTTTCCTATTTTAAGGCTTGCATGTCATAGTTTGGTAGTGTGCTTCTGGGATTTTTCTGGGTTTTCAGAGAGCTTTAGAATAGTGTAGCATGCATCTCCATCTGATAACCTTTCCAAGCACTTACTATTTATAGTAAGTCATGTTGGCTTCTCGGTTTGTGCTCAGAAGGCGTTTGGGAACACTTACTATTTATAGTAAGTCATGATTACTGCTCAGTCCATGTTCAGATAATTATTTTGCAAACTTACTATTTATAGAGGTTGGCTATTTTTGGTAAGTCTATTTATAGCAGTATCATTCTAGTAGCAGTTCAATCATCTGCAGTTCACATTTCTATTTTGGGCAGTGTGGTTGTTCAACTTGGATTTTTGAAGAGTTTGAAGTTAACTTACTATTTATGGTATTGGTTATTTTTAGCAAGTCTTTTTTTTTAGCAGTGGCATCATCAGTAGTTTTTCTCAGGCCATCATTCTATTTCTGGCAGAATCAGTTTGAGCATTGGTTGGTTTTTGGCTTTTATCCCTCCTTGGGCTAAGTTCCAGAATTAGTCAATTTTATGTCTTGAAGTTGTACCCCACACCTAGGCTTGATGACTTCAAGTTGTTTTAATGAAGGGGACATAAAGGGGTTCAAATTTCATATGCATTTAATGTTTATTGTGCAACTTAAAGTTGGATGCCAAAAAGGGAGATGAATAATATTTCATTAAAGTCAAAATAAAGTGACTGTTAAGAGATGGCGTCCCTTGGAGGAATTGAACAATTTCTTGTTGGGAGTTACTGATTGCTTCATTTTCCAATTGAAGCTTATATATTGGTGCCTTGCTCATTGTTTGACTATCTTGAAAATTTGAAAGTAAAGTTATGCTACTGATTTGAAATCCAGAACCTAGCTAAGGGGGAGCTTAACGAATTCAACCCATCCTTCGGGCCTGAAACTATGGCTTCCTAGGTGGTTCATTGTGACTGTACTTCACATTGGAGTGTAGATGGAGCTTCAATTTAGATGATTTGGGATAGGTTGCTAACGTATAGCCTGTTTCTATGTTGTTGGCTTTTACATGGCTGAAGCAATTTTTTGTTCATAGCTTCGCCATAGATTTTTATTCCATTATGGGTAATTGCTCAAGTTGTTCTACTGTGGAGGGCGCCCCTTTTTGGAAGGTTTCAGATTTTATTATTGAGTTTTGAATTTTTAGGAGAAGGTCAACCCTTCTTGGAGGTCGTACCTTTCTTCCTGGTTGCCTTGGAGTTCGTGCATTTCTGTGGTTGTTGTTTCTGGCTTATTTTTTCTTTGGAGATTAGATTCCTTGCTTCTAGCTATGATTCGACTGTGCTTTGGAAGCGTTTCGAGCTGTTTTGGAGGAGATACGTCCATTACAGTGAGTTTTGATGTTGCTGGTTTAAATTTCTATTAATGTTGTTTCTGATCAAACTTATATATTTTCATCATATTGTTGATTTGTGCTTCATTTCTATATCATTTTGGTATTGTAAATGTTAGGGGTTGATTACCCTAACTATTGACAGAATTTGGAAGCTTATTTCTTTGTTTGCAGTTGTAATTCATTGTTTGTAAAGCTGATTATTAGTACTAATAGCTATTGTTAATGTTGCTGCAATTTTAGTTTATATTATACTCCCACGATTGAGTGGTTGAGTTTAATAAAGCTTCTTTAATTAATGTTGTATTCCCCCCACAAAATAAGTGGTTGTGAGGATTTGTATACCCCCCACTGTACAAGTGGAAGTGTGGTTACATGGCTGGCTTGCCGCCTTAAAATAATTGTAATAATCACACCCACTGAATAAGTGGAGTATTCCCACGCTTGTGGATGCCTGCTCAGCAGAAGAAGTGTTCTTTCAGTTTTGTAATTAGCACTTAACCATATGTTAGCACCTCACCTTCTAAAGGATCTTGTGTGCACATTCTTGGTGTTGAGTTTAGCTCTCTCTTTCAATTGTAATCAAGTCAAGTATTGAGTTATTATATCCTAGGGATCCTCTGACCATATGCACGCCCCTCTTCCTTAAGTGGTTTTAGGGAACATTCTTGGTTAGAGTTTATTTCAGCATCGTTTTGATTTGGAGCTAATCTTAATGGGTGCATGATTGCATTGTATGTGAACTGAAAAATCAAGAAAAAATTAAGGGGAACATTTCAATGCTATCAAAGCCTGTTTTCCTTCCATCCTGTGAGTTTCAACGCTTCATGTTATCAGGTGAGGGTCAGAGAAGACCGATACTACATCAGAAAGCATAACAGAGTTTAGTTTTAGCTTCAAAAGTTTTTGAAGTTGACACTTGTTTAGAGGTTTTAAGAAACCTTGTCTTGCCAGTTTAAGCTATGGATTCAGATGAAGAGAAATATTTGGCAAGATCTTTATACTTTGTGGGTGCAAGGCTCATTAATGAACGTCGGACAAGGGAAGAAGAAGTGAGAATGCTTCTTACGTTGGAACAATGTTTGAGTCAGGTGAAGCAGTCACCTTTAGGGATAATTAAAATAGCTTTGGCGCCTACAGTGACTTTCTTGAAACATCCTTATTGGTTAGGGCATCTGGATGAAGAGATCAATCTGCTAGTTACTTCATACCTCAGTGAAGTGATGAGAATCTTGGCACCCTTGGTGCCCTATGATGATAAAACTATGGAAATAGTTCTTCATATGTTCATAGAAATCTTTCAAGATCTCGATGAAACTAATAGCAATCAGTATTCCAAGAGAGCTGCTATATTGAAGATCTTTTCAGAACTTAAAACAAGTAAGTTGCTGGTTGAATTGGGTATGCAACATCGAACATATTATTTGATCCATTACCTCTTCATTTCAACTTGGAGTGAACAAGAGGAGGATGTAGTTGCAGAAATGAGAAACATTTTAGTTCTGATTATCAAAGAGTTGGATGACATTTCAAGTTCCATCCTATCTTTCCTGCTAAACCTTCATGAACAAGAAGGGAAGAATTCCTCTACTGTTGGTTTGTTGATCAAAGATTTGTTCAATCAGTGTGAGGGAAAATTGGAGCCACGCTTGAAGAAGACAAAGCAGATAAATAAGGTGGACATTAATATAGGAAACGGAAATAAAAAGTTGTTTCTCAATGATTCTATGGCGGGTTCTCAAGAAGACCTCCTTGGTGTGCTTGTGACTACTAATGAAGAGATTAGTAATATAACTTTACATGATGAGCTTATTGAAGGTAAGAAGGATATAATATTCAAACCAACTAACAGTGAAGATGCCTTGCTTCATTTTAATAATGGAGGTTTAGGTGGTTTTGAGTTAGATCATCAAACTAAGCTCTTGGGAAAAGATATTTGCGAAGATATCAGTTTTGGTGTGTTGGGAGGTGTCTTGTTCAAAGAGGCAACACTCCAAGAGCAGCATGAAAAGAACTTTCCTTTTGATCATGTTAATCAATCTTTAAGTGTTTGGGATCTGGGTGTGAAGGCACCTAGTGTTGACAAGGAACTTGTTTGGGATAAGTTTCCCTTTGATCCCAACAAAGTACAAAATTCTGATTTCAATGCAAGTTGTGAGATGGTCATGGGAGGAGAAGATGTCTTTGATGAAGAAGCTTGCATGGAAAAGCCCCATAATGACTCAATGATCAAGTTGGGGGCTGCTAAAACATATGATCAAAGTATCAATGAGGTGGAAGCAGTTTTAGAAGACCAAAAGGTCCTTGTTGATGAAAATTTTAAAGAGGATCTCAAACATAAATCTGATTTTCAAATTCATGAAGCTAATTGTAAACAAAGGTTTGAAGAATTGGTAAAATCTGATCCTCTTCATTTTCAGTTGATGGGTGGTGATAGACAAGATTTTTGGAGCGGCTATGAGGGCAGCAAAGACAAGAAACGAAGTTCTAATTTTGATATGCAACCTACTAGCAGTTCACCATCATTGCATACTTACGAGTGGGAAAGTCAATTTGTGATATCCATTGAAGATGAGGTGCAAGTCCTATTCAAAGTTGACTGCTCACATAGTTTGATTAAAGAGAGACGGGAAGGAGCTAGAGATGGAGTCACTCTCTTTAATCTGCATTTCATTAAAGACTCCTTAGAAATTAAGAAATCAGATTATCAATGTTGGATTAATGAACGAGATCATGCAATTGAATTTGTAAAGAAGACAATGGTTGCAATTCAAGGAGTTTATATGTTTAATAATCCATCTTTTGAGTTGAGTGTTAATTCAATTCACTCCAATATCTTCTCAAGATGGGATTTGAAGACATTATTTATTCCATGTACTCTTGTTGTTGAAACCTTCATGGTGTGGCTTCCATAACACTAAAGAGGACACCGGATTCTGGAGATCATTTTTGGCTCTATCTAACATTTGGAGTCATGAAGAGAATTTTCTCTGGTGTATTGGAAAATTTCTATGGTTGATTATCCAAGTATGGGATTCTCAACATGTGTTGAAGAATATTATCATGTGTGAAAAGAAGGTATGTTGGAGAGATAAGTGTCAAATTTTCAGTCCTAGAGGTGTTTCTACCTTCTTTATTAGCAGTTGGATGATAATTTTTTATCATAAAATGGTGTTTTGGATGGGTAATGCGATCAGAATTTATTTCTTTGTGGCGTTGAGACCTTTGATAAGGGTGCCACTAGCCTTGTTCATGAGTAGATATGCTTATTTTGTTGAAGATTCTTCATGTAACAACCGCTGCTTACTTTCTTGGATGTTGATTTTCCATAAATCAAATTTTAAGATGACTATATCATACTTGATAGGTAGCTAGTGTATTCATTTTTTGACCTTCTAGTTCACTATTAGGACTGATTTTGGGCCTCAAATGAGAAAAGGAATGATTCAGTGTAACCAAAATCCATGTATGGGATGTTCTCCAATGTTAATCAATGGCATTCTCTACATTTTTTCCTATACCAATGTTTGGGGCAGCAAGTTATTAACTGATTTGGTTCACCAGTTGGAGACTCATGAGGTGAAATTTGTAAGTTATTCTTGGAGTTTTCTCAGTTATATAAGTTGGTTTCAAAGAAGAAATTATACATCTTCATGGAATTTTGAGGATGTGGTAGAGGGTCTTTTACAAGGATTTGCTCTTCTCTTTCCAAGAAGTGTTGGAAGAGTCACTTATGTTGTTGTGACTCTGTTTGATGTTATGAGGAGTAGTGATGATGAGCATGTCTTTGAGTTAAGAAGACTACTTTTCTTATTGCTCAAGAATGTGTTAGATTGTGGTATTACATATTTTGACTCCTCGAAGTTTTCAGGATATGAGATGTTGCAAGTTTTTTATTTCAGTTCTTCTAGGCCTATCAGTTTGGGTCTCAAATATGGTGACTCTTTGGGGTTACAGGGAAGATTAGTGCAGATTTGGAGTGTTGGTTATTCTTGTGTGATCAGAGTGGTGCAGCATCGGCATGGTGGGTCCTTTTAGAGATGGATTTGGGACCCTAGGATCCTACTTGGCATAGCAAGGATCAAACAGTTTTCTTGGAGTGTGGTGGCATTGCTTGAGGACAAGCAATTTTGGGAAGGGCGAACTGTAATGTCCCCAATATAGCCCTACGCTCTTCTTGAGGTTTTAGCCTATTTTTGGAAACTCGTAGGCTAAGCAGAAGCAAAAATTAGGGTTTCCTATTTTATAGGAGGTTCCAGATGCATTTTTTAAGGCTTGCATGCAGGAGTTTGGTAGTGTGCTTTTGGGAGTTTTCTGGGTTTTCAGAGAGTTTCAAAATGGTGTAACATGCATCTCCATCTGATAACCTTTCCAGGCACTCACTATTTATAGTAAGTCATGTTGGCTTCTCGATTTGTGCTCAGAAGGCATTTGGGAACACTTACTATTTATAGTAAGTCATGATTACTGCTCAGTCGATGTTCAGATAATGTTTTGCAAACTTACTATTTATAGAAGTTGGCTATTTTTGGTAAGTCTATTTATAGCAGTATCATTCTAGCAACACTTCAATCATCTACAGTTCACATTTCTATTTTGGGCAGTGTGGCTATTTAGCTTGGATTTTTGAAGAGTTTGAAGTTAACTTACTATTTATGGTATTGGCTATTTTTAGTAAGTCTATTTTTTTTAGCAGTGGCATCATCAGTAGTTTTTCTTAGGCCATCATTCTATTTATGGCAGAATCAGTTTGTGTGTTGGCTGGTTTTTGGCTTGTATCCCTCCTTGGGCCGAGTTCCAGACTTAGTCAATTTTATGTCTTGAAGTTATACCCCACGCCTAGGCTTGATGACTTCAAGTTGTTTTAATGAAGGGGACATAAAGGGGGTCGAATTTCATATGCACTTAATTTTTATTTTTAAATATTTATTGTGCAACTTAAAGTTGGATGCCAAAAAGGGAGATGAATAATATTTCATTAAAGTCAAAATAAAGTGACTGTTAAGAGATGGCGTCCCTTGGAGGAATTGAATAGTTTCTTGTTGGGAGTTACCGATTGCTTCATTTTCCAATTGAAGCTTATATATTGGTGCCTTGCTCATTGTTTGACTATCTTGGAAATTTGAAAGTAAAGTTAGGTTGTTGGTTTGAAATCCAGAACCTGGCTAAGGGGAAGCTTAGCGAATTCAACCCATCCTTCGGGCCTGAAACTATGGCTTCCTAGGTGGTTCATTGTGACTAGACTTCACACTGGAGTGTAGATGGAGCTTCAATTCAGATGATTTGGGACAGGTTGTTGACGTATAGCCTGTTTCTATGTTGTTGGTTTTTACATGGCTGAAGCAATTTTTTGTTCATAGCTTCACCATAGACTTTTATTCCATTCTGAGTAATTGCTCAAGCTCTTCTACTATGGAGGGCACCCCTTTTTGGAAGGTTTCAGATTTTATTACTGAGTTTTGATTTTTTAGGAGAAGGTCGACCCTTCTTGGAGGTCGTACCTTTCTTCTTGGTTGCCTTGGAGTTTGTGCCTTTCTGTGGTTGTTTTTTTTTGGCTCATTTTCTCCTTGGATATTGGATTCCTTGCTTCTAGTTGTGATTCGACTGTGGTTTGGAAGCGTTCCAAGCTGTTTTGGAGGAGATACGTCCATTATAGTGAGTTTTGATGTTGTTGGTCTGATTTTCTGTTAATGTTGTTTCTGATCAGACATATATTTTCATCATATTTTTGATGTGTGCTTCATGTCTATATCATTTTGGTATTGTAAATGTTAGGGGTTGATTACCCTAACTATTGATAAAATTTGGAATCTTATTTCTTTGTTTGCAGTTGTAATTCATTGTTTGTAAAGTTGATTAGTAGTACTAACAGTTATTGTTTATGTTTCTGCAATTTTAGTTTATATTATACTCCCACGATTGAGTGGTTGAGTTTAATAAAGCTTCTTTAATTAATGGTGTATTCCCCCCACGAAATAAGTGGTTGTGAGGATTTGTATACTTCCCACTGTACAAGTGGAAGTGTGGTTACATGGCTGGCTTGCCGCCTTAAAATAATTATAATAATCACACCCACTGAATAAGTGGAGTATTCCCACCGCTTGTGGATTCCTGCTCAGTAGAAGAAGTTTTCTTTTAGTTTTGTAATTAGCACTCCACCATATGTTAACACCTCGCCTTCTAAAGGATCTTATGTGCACATTCTTGGTGTTGAGTTTAGCTCTCTCTTTCAATTGTAATCAAGTCAATTATTGAGTTATTAGATCCTAGGGATCCTCTGACCATATGCCCGCCCCTCTTCTTTAAGTGGTTTTAGGGTGCATTCTTGGTTAGATTTTATTTAAACATCGTTTTGATTTGGAGCTAATCTTAACGGGTGCATGATTGCATTGTATGTGAACTGAAAAATCAAGAAAAAATTAAGGGGAACATTTCAGAATATTCTTGTTCCTCTTGTTGTAATGGTGTAGATCCATTTATCTGTCATCCATGATCAGGGTGATCCCACAATACTGGTTTACAATTTTTGGCCAAACTGGACACTGAACTGATTTTTCTTAACTAAATCTTCACTTTCGGGCACCTACAGCGGCTAAACCGTGAGGAATTTGAAGATGATGCAAACTAGTGATTTGTGACATTTTGTTTGTTGATTCTAAATATATTTTTTTCAAAAAATTTGGAATTAGATTGAACTTCTTTTTCCATCTCCTTTGAAAACTAGTTATAGTTATCCCAAGGCTCAAGAATTATGTCAAGTCTTGATGTACTAGGTTCGCTCAAGGTTCATTGTGCAATTGTTGTTTACATAAGGGGCCTAATGGTATTCAAAGTTGTTTCTAAACAAAAATCAAGATGACAAACAAGTGATGATAAAATACTAACACAATATTACTTGCATCACTTCCAAATCTCAAATATCCTCAAATCTCTAAACTAAACTTCTTAAAAGAAAAGAAAGAAATAAAACCTAATCACTTAATTGCTCTCAGTTATTACACATGTATGCACTAAGAAATTCATTAACCAAAGCATGTTAACTATTTCATATTACACCGGATTGTTTCATAGTTTCATATAAAATAGTGCAAGAGTTCAACGGAAGAGCACCATTCACCACTGAGATAAGGATAAAATGCACTCAAAAATGGCACAACAAATTGATTATATCAATAAGATGAGCAATAAATGGTCACACATGATACACGATTGTATATGACCTTCGTTTCCTTTAGTATTACAAAATCTTAGCAGTACATACAAGTTTAATTTGGAATTGAATGGAAAACATGAAATAAAAAAGAAATTGGTAGAGTTTCAATTTATATCCTATTGTATCAACAAATTTTGATCCTTTTAAAATGAGCAACTCATAGCATTTTATAGAACACAAGGCAGGAGTTAGTTGCAAAGTACATGGTTGGAGAGAAAACAAGTCAATCGTAACAAGACACGTGACACAAAGATATTTTTTGCACATGGGACATCACCCAAGAACTTTGGAAGAATCTTAATCATGCTCCATCACTTCACTTTGTGTTGACAAGATTATTTTATAACCTAATACAGGAGTACAAGCCTTAGGCTGAAATCTCTTCAACTAAGAGCTAAGGACTAAGGGGTATCCATTATGTCAGAGTCCCCAAGGGCACAATCTCAGCCTCATCCCTTATGGTGTCAGAGTCTTACACTCAACAAGACTTGATCCTTGGTGGTCTCATTCAAAACCACTCAACTTCACTAGTATACCAAGTGCCCATTTGACTATATGAAATTTTTAAATAACATGGAGTGTTAATATTTGTATATACATGTAATATTGAAATGTATGCACAAGAAGGTTGATTGTATAGAGAAAAAAAAAAAGCACGAAGCATAGTTTAATTTTATACATTATAAATTAATAAAAATAGTATTATATTATTCTCAAATTATAGACTTATAGTCCAATAACAACCCTTATTGAATATTTCTTTGTAATTACAAACTTGTACTAATGTTAGGTAAATACAAAAAATAAAAATATAATTATAAAACAATAATTAACAGTGATTGCTTTTAAACCTTACACACAAAACAAATATCTTAAATTTACTATTACAATTAAAATAAATTTCTAAATTAATATAAATAAATAAAAATCAAAATAATTTTATATTTTAAGAATTCAAAACATAGGGAAAATCATCTATATTTTATATTTAATTGTACTCTAACTAATATGTATTTTAATAACAAATATTATAAAATGGTAATATATTATAAATTAGAACACCATATTATAATTTCTATAATAAATTTATACAATTTACTAATAACTTAAAATGTCATAAATATAATTTATAAAAATATGGCAAGTCAAATCATAGAATCTAATAAACAAAATGTATGTTTTTTGATTAAGTTGTGTATGCATTTTTGAATAAATAGAATGTCCTCATCTTGATGATGAGTGTGATTCAAAACGTTGATTCAAAAAAGCATACACAATTTAATCCAGATACATACATACATTCTATTTTTCATGGACTAAGGAAAAGTTGTACCTGCTAATCTAATAAATTTTGAAATTATAAAATATGATCTATACTGAAAAATAGTCTACAAATCAATGAGCTTTTGGTCTACTAGCAAAGTTAAATGGTTCTGAATAAATCCATTACAAATCAAGTCTTCATCTCGATGATGGATCACGGAGTGTGATCTGAAACGTTGATGCAAATAAATTTTACAAAGTATAATCTAGAAAATAAACACTCTCATTGATCATGAACTGTGGAAATCTAATGTCTCTTATAGATCAAGTCTTACTCAAGTGTCAGACCCTAACACTATAAGAGACAAAGTCGAGATGATGTTTATGACAAATTTCACTAAATAAATACCCCAAAGATATTTAATTTAATTTAAAACTCTCCTAAATGAGTGGTCCCGTAAGGCTTTCTAGCCCGGTCATATTATTCACATGACCTCGATAGAATTTGCGGGCGTGTAAACATTCATTTGAGCACGTGTGGGACCCACAAACCACACGTGCACAAAAATCGAAGCTCATTATGCGGGGGCACAACCCACCAAATTTCCAAAGCCCGTAAGCATATTAACACGGTGTTAAAACTGATTGGCTCATCCTTCTAGTTTTCCCCAAATGGAAATTGTTTTTAGAGCTTTTAACCACAAATTTGTGGGGATGCTCCACACCTTTCTTGATGCATAAAATTATATATATATTGTATGTTCTATTTTTGGACATCGAATCATGGTTTGTACTATCTTCATTTAAAATTAATTAGAGAAAATATCTAAGCACAAATTTATAGGAAAAGTTTGACTTAAACATGAATCATTAAATTTATGATTTTAGATAGTGATACATGATTACTTTATCTTGAGCACAGAGACCAAATTTTATAGTAAATCATGTGAAAATGGGTATTATTAAATCTATTCTTGTTAGAGATAAGAATTGTATTTTTTTATTTTTTATTGTTTATGTAATGTGTATTGTTTATATTTTAATAGTGTTTAAATGAAAATTACAATGATATTCATCATGAGTTGAGAGATTTCATTTTGGAGATAGTAGTGAATGGTAAGTTTCTATTGTGATTTGTGTATGGTTAGGTTCATGTTATTTTCATTGGAATTTGTATATGATGGTCTCTTGTAATAGACAAGACATGGATAAACATTGGAGTATTTATGTCTCATGATACACTTACATAACTATAAAGCACAACCACCACAAATAATGGCAAGTCAAGAGGTATAGTATCTTCAAAATAGACTATGTTATTTATGGTACCAAGCATCTCATTAACTAAGCCAACATATATCCATAAATTTCACACTAACATTATGTATTGGGCAACATATAATAGTGTGTCATTGTTTAGATGGTTGTCATCCTCATGTGATTATGTATGCTTGGTATATGTAGATACACTATGTGTAATTGGTGTGGTTAATGACTTATAAATTATCTTATTATAGAGCATGACCGTATTAGTTGTTGAATATAAATACATCAAAAAATGAATGTTCCTCAACACTATTAAAGATGTGTGTTCATCCCATGAGGACTTATTAGTCAAATGTTGTTGATGCATTTTAAATATTTGTTAACATATTTATAAATCTAATTTGTTCTAGTTTGTGTTTGTATCGATAAAAAATGTCTCAAAGATCACAACTACATGGAATGTAGGCCATAATATTTTTCCACAAATTCTACTTATAATAAAGTAGAATAGAAAATGCACATTAAAGGTTGTATGGTTACATCAAACTCTATTTAATGTTTGATATGTAAGGTAGAAATTTTATATGAAGTAGAAAAATTAAGTGGAGTATACCTACATAAAATGGTATGTCCTTCATGGGAAGTAACTTGATGAGTGCACCAAGAAGGATTGTAATGCCCCAAGCCAACATGCTCAAAACAAAATCTGACATGACAACTTTTCTTTTAAAACAATAACAACTATGTCGATAATGCAACGATGACATATCACACTTGCATACCAACATGAACACAACAGCACAACGACACAATGACAAAGACAACAAGACAATCTCACCATTGCATAAGCAAGGTGGTAACAACAAAATACTAACCATTTGTGAGATAAATCCACCACGATGAATGTACAAGAGAGAGAGAGCAACACCATCATAATGATCAATTACTAAACCATGATCATGTTCTCTCGCAACACCACACTACAATAGTAGGAGAGAACCATCAACCTCCAATCCACACCCAAACACACTAAACACTCTAAGACAAGGGGAAACCCTCACAAGAGGCTACCTAACTAGAAGGTACAAACTCTCCACTAATTGGAATGATAACAAGTCACTTCTAGACAACCACATGCTTCCCAAGACATCCCATTGCAATGTGACATCACACAAGCAGAAAAATGCTACTCCACAACACCCCATGACCTATGAGTAATATTGAGGACACCAAAAAGGGAAACCACGAAGGATGACAACCTTCCCAAGTCTTCACAAGACTAGGTGGACAATATCCCTAACCCTAGGTTTGACAATTGGGGAACTTCAAAATAATGCATGTAAAACGAGGCAAGAGAAGCCACACATTCTCAGTTAAAACACAAGAACGCTCTCACATGACCACTAGACCCCAGGGACCATGAGGAAAATAACTCATTTACATGGTTTTCCTATGCGAGGCTCTGAAACAAAGAAGAATGATCAAGACCTAAGACAAAGATACTTTGAGTAGGTTTTAAGGGTTCAAAAAATAGAAACAACCAAAATGGGCAAGATAGAAGGCATAAAAATTATTCATTAGTTGCATTGGGCTAAGAAAACCACTAGCTACCTAAGGTAAAGAGGGTTAACATTCTATTTTTATGGGGAATGAGGCTGCCCAAGTATAGGACAAGGCCACCCCAATCGTGTTGACCAAAATTTTGAGTTTTAATCTTGCAAAATCAGGCTACCCCACTATGTCACTAGGCCACCCCACCAAGTACAAGGCCACCCAAGTAGACTTAGTTGAATTTTAGGTAATCAAAGTCAATTATGGGTGATACAAGGCCGCCTAGGTACAGTACCAAGTCACCCAACTATGAAATAAGGTATCTAAATTTATTTTAAGCATCAATTGAAATATCTAAGTTCATTTCATCCTTTGCATAGTAAAATAATGAAAACCAATAAAACAATTGTGCTCAATTCCAACACCCATCCACTGCCTACAAACAACAATTATTACATTTGAATAAAGGAAAGAAACTAATAATAAGCATAAGAACCTTTCCACATTGAAGTCATCATTGACTCCACCACAATCCTTCAATCCCTAATGATGGTTACCACACCACTCGGCCTCATAGAATTAAAAGATCCACTCCCACTATGCTAGGAGATAGTCACATGGGCCACAATAACAACACTCATGCCAAACACATTGGGAGATGGCTTGCACACACACCATACATAGACAATACACTCAACATACACATCATATAAAACACTCATCCAAAACACAAGATGGATCAAATGGTATATTACATTTCCATATTGAGCAAAGTCACCAATGTCACAAACAAAGAATCCTCATTGGGAAAACTCACCAATGACATAACACAAGAATCTGCATTGGGAAAACTCACAAATCGCATAACCAACAACATACACATGGAAGGAAATGACCATCTTTTAGGTGCTACTCAAACTACACTAGGGTTAGATATTAGAGTGCAAGAGAGGGAATGTCATCGTAGACACTCATGTGGGGCTCAATGTGAAATCGAGTATCCTCTCATATAGATGAGGGTACTTGTGTTGGAGTAATTAGGACATCACTTGATAATTAATTAATCATTAATTAATTATTAGGTCCCTTATTACTTTAAGTACTTGAGTTAAACTTAGGAATGTTTTTTTACTATTAGATTGGGCTATTTATAGGTTATGTTGTCTCATTGCATGATATGATGAAACATGTATCAATCTAATCAAAACCTCATCTAAGGTTTGATTTTTCCTTTTATAAGGATTCTCATTCATTTTAATGATTATTCACATTCATTATTCAATACAGGAGGAATTTCATATGTTTGTTTGGATCAATCATTCTCTCTCGGTTGCATAGCAAATCAATTGCTTTGATCTCTCATTTTTTATAGGTATTTTGTTTGTAGGTGATTTCTGGGAGCTATGGAGTTCAAATATCAACTCCATCACGGTATCAGAGCACCAGATATGTGACTTCCTATTTGAATTCTAAGAGATTTGACCTTGAGGAAAAAATTAACTCATCTTGGAGTGAAATAGGCATTATTGTTCAATCCAAAATGGCCAAAAACCTTAAGATTGCCTATCATTTCATCAAAATTAAGAAAGTTTAAAAATTAGAAAAATAGGGCTAGGAAATCTATACAAAATTTCATACGATTGTATGATCTGTATAGCCCCAGCTACCATTTTTCTACACAAGTACAAAAATTAGGCGAGAAAAATATTTTTGGGGTTTTAATTTTTTTGCAAAAGGAAAATAATTAACAAAAAATAGCAAAGAAAACAACACTTTTTATGCTAAGCAACCTTACAAGGACAACACAACAGGGTGAGCTCCATTAGTCGGTGACTAGATATCAAACCACCTTACCTCCTTTCATTCTAGTGGCTCCATAAATAAATACTCTGACACCTCACTTTGTCAGCTGGCGGGCCCCACAACCCAACAAGCCATGCAACCCAACAAAAAATTGACCCAAATATCAAAAAAATTTGGCCTAGAAAATAGATTTTAGTGACCTTCCTGACAACCTATTGGCTTCATAGGCAACATAATATTTTGGCCTACATCCTAGCATATTTCATCAAATCATCAACTTTCAGGGCACCTAATTTTTTTCCACCAATAGAAGGAATATTCCCTATATATTTTGTCCATTGACATCAATGTGATGCTAGTAGTCCATATGACCAGTCCCCTTTTCCCCCCTCTAAGTCCTACCTTGCCCTAAAGGATCTATTTTTTTTCTTTTTGGCATAACTTGGGCATACGACGTCAAAACTGAGAAAACAAGATTTTGTCAAAAAGATGGTTCTGACCACTTTCTAGTGGTGTAGGTCTCATCATTAGATTTTTTGTTTCCAAGCTCATAACATTTTTCCTATATCTCTAATTTTTGTGATTGTAGTAGTTTTGGAAAGGTATTTCAAAGCTCTTCAGATCCATTCATGCACTTTTTCTAGAATCTACCCCAGGTACATTTTGTTTTGTTTTTTGTGATTTTACATTTTTGTCAATTATTTAAACATCTTAGCACCTAGAAAGGATTTTCTTGTGTGAGATGAATTCATTTGATCTAGTTTACATGCAATACTCAGTTATTAGTCTCTGATTTTTTATTTGAGGGAGTATCATGGGTATTTATGTTCATCCTTTTGTGGCCATCCTAGCAAACAATAACTATGAGCCTTTGTGAAATGACATCCTAATATATCTGAGGTGGCTTGATATTTTTCCTTATCTTTATGGACTCATACCTACACCATACACACTAGGGATTTTATTAACATGGTATATTATGAGTGATCATGTTGTCGAAGTGGTTTTTTCTAGTGTTGATCTTGACACTATGTGTGCTATGTCAGACATTGATTGTCCCCACACACTTTGGAGTCAAATTTGGGATATTCGTGGAGATCCTGATATCTCTCCATACCTAGAGGATCCTATTGTAGATTGTCTCATTCCTCTTGTAGATGCAAATTTCCTACCATTTGATGACAATACTTTAGAGGAGCTTGAGTATATCACAAGTCTTGCATGTTTCGATGGTTTAGATACTTTTCTTCATGTTTCCACTCTTCATATCGAGACTACATCTTCATCTTTTTTATTCCTAGTCAACTTGGAATCACCACATCCTTGGCCCCTATTGGTTTAGTGCAGCGAGACATTCATCATCTTTCAGACATAGCTACTTGGGATTCATATCTTGCAAACATATCATCCTTGTTTATATAGTCTCATATTACAGATTTGGAGGAGTACTTTAAAGATATTCATCTCCTCTTTTTGAAAACCACATCATCAATGTTGGCCCATCATCTTTGGAACTTGTTCTTGAAATGAAGTAAAAGAGGGGATAGGAACTAAAATGTAATCAAGATGATTAACCCCTCTTTTCATTGTTTATTTCATTCAATTATGCATAGATGAATATGAGAAAACAAACCTAACTGATATACCAGTTAAAAGGCCGGTTTTAAGAGGGTAAAATGTTGTGTACCTATTGAAAAAAGTGGTTTTTCGAGCCTCACTGAGGACTCATTCGCCCAGTGGAAAATGGGTCCCTGCTAGGGTTCTAGAAAATCAATTTATGGGTTATGTTCTTCAATGTCTGCACTCCCAAATCTTAGGTGTTCAACTATCGAAAGTCGAAAATAAATTTTGTAGAAGACTTTCTGTAATTTTGCAAGAGAGGTGACAACTTTGACAACTTTGCAACATTGACAACTTTTGCAACTTGTGTTCTCCAATTGATCTTCAACCTAAAACCTAGAATTGCAGATCAAAGGAGAAGAAAAAATTTGTTTTATTAGGGAATAGGGGTTTTCCTTGATCAAAACCCGTTTTGGTCATTAATTATTGAAATGAAACAATACATAAAAGGAAAGATGAATGAATAATATGTAATGCCACAACTCACCAATCCTTAATTGAACCTTGGAGTACAAATCAGAAATCTTGCATGAAGTGGCCTCAATGAATGTAGATCTTGATCATGAACTTGACATAAGATAATGGCTTTGAACACTTGAATTTGATCACCAATGCTACATCATCATATTAGCTCAATAACATGCATGACTTTGACATGATGAAATGGATCCTTGATTGTTGCAATAAACATTAATAATCTACCCTTGAATGCCTTCTTGAATGCTCTTAAGATAGCTTGAATTTTCTAGGATTTCTTAGATGAAACTATGTGAATTAACCTTGTATTTATACGTAACTTACTCTTAATTCCTGAAATTCAAATAACATAAGCCGACATCAAATCTAGGATTTGAAATCATCTAAATACCACCAAAAAAATATCCCAATGGGGGTCCTTGGGTTAAGTGAGGACCCATTCACCATAGGGAGAATGGTTCCTAGCATACTTAACTAGGATACACTTCGGGAAATATGAAATGATATAAAAAAGGGAGTCCTAGGACCTAGTGAGGACCCATTCGCCAGGTGGAAAATGGGTCCTAGGTCACTATCCTAGGACACATTCCTTATAAAATTAAGTTTTGTGTAATATTATTTAAGAGTGTCGGGCTTTATCCCTCGAAAAATGCAATTAATTAGGCTTGGATTTGAATTAAAGAGGCCAATTAACCTCAATTAATTAATAAAGCCCTAGATTAGTGTGAAAGTGTAAAGATATGCTTTACAACACCCTAAATAAGGCACCATTAAGTCCATTTTATTATTAATTATTCATTTCCAAATTAAGTGTGAAAAAGGGATACTTTTTTCTACAAGTTACATTTTGCCCCCACTTTAGTGAGAGTATGAGCCCATGTCAAACTCACACTAAATTAGACATTCAAGACACTTATGTATACAACAATGACAAAGATACACTATCAAAGACCAAAAAAATGTCAATCCTAGACCATCCAACACAATGTGGAACACATCTAGACTATCGGTTTTACGCTCACTTTGGGGTAGTGGAACCTCAGGTCGTCCACTAGGTGAGTATCCCTCCAGGAAGGTGGCTTAGTGATAAATTCATGCCTATGTGTCGGTTCTCACTATACTTACCATACCAAAGGTATCCCTCTGATAACACCAATAGGGCACCACTCGCATTCATTTATGTGCTTAACAAGTTGTGTTATGATAAGCACCAATGCACATGGAAAGGCTCTACAAGAAAGCAAGGTGTGTTATGCTAGGTGGCCCTAAATTAGGGTTATGTTTGTGCTTCATAAGTTTAGTGAGTTGTGTTACGCCAAACACTTATGAACAATAATTTTTAGTAAATATTTTTGTTCAAAGGGATTTCGCTTCGTTCGTGTAAGGTCTTCTTCTTAGGGATCATCGTGCCTAATGTCTCCAAGAGAGGACAAATCAAGAGTAACAGATTGCAACTTAGGGGATGCCTTGCATCACATCAAGCCACTAAGAGAAAGTCGTATGAAAAGATAAATCACACTCTTTAGGACATCAAACCCAATGACACCACCAAGAAAAGGACACATCACAATAAAAAGGCAATCACACCATGAAATATGCAAAAATGTCGAAAGATGTTATCAATGTATGCCCCCACTTTTAAATAGTTACTAACACCATTGTTGTGAGAAATTGATTTAAAGTAGCCAATATTCCACCCCAAGACATGAGAGCTTACTCAGAAAGGCCTATGCCAAGTCATATGTTCCCAAAATAGAGCTACACCATGAAAAAGGAAGGAGGGGTTGCCCCCAAAAATACCGAAGGGATCTATGGATTCGAGGTCAGTATGTCTCTGCTACAATGTTATGATAGAGCTCGAAAATGTCATCATTCCCTAAATACTCATAGAACTAGAAGAATGACACAAAGAGAGTGAAAACAAATAAAAATCCTTTTGGATCAACATGGAAGAGACCTAAATGTCTCGATGTCTTACGTCATCCCCTGAAGGAAAACACAAGACAAGCAAAAAAAAAAGATAAAATATTTACGACATAGAGAAGAATGTAGATACAAATAGAGGAATGCAAAAAAATATAGAGATATACATCAAATGAGACATCACGAGGGATCACATTACACACATGCAATCACATAAAGACACATGAAAAAGAAAACAATGCAAAAGACTAGTAAGGCACATGCAAGTCAACCTATAGCAGGTTGTTTGCATCCCAATCTTGATCAACATATACGAAAGGTGGACAACTAGCCAAAGGGACAACATCAAGTGGCAAGACTAGGACAAGGCTATCTAATCCCTTTCCCCCACTAATTGCAAGACAAGGATGAGTTGAGATGAATGATGATATGTCACTCCTTGCAAAAAGGAAATGATTTGCAATGAATGTAAAACATGTAATAGTGAGTATGTTATAATCCTACAACTATTACATGGCAAGGAGCAGCAATTGTTGTTATTGATTATGATGAGTAAAAAAAGTATCAACTTGATGCCTATCAAATGAGATATTCCCATATGTAGTATCTATTAGTTCAGGATGCATGAAAGTTAAAGTTGTCCTAGAAGAATCCTTTGTAAGAGTGTTGATGTTAAGTGAAGGTTTGTTTGTTTCTTTTGAGGGACAATAACCAAGATCATTAGTAATTTCTTACATGTTAGGCTCGATAGGGACGTGAATGCCTTGTTCTCTAGCACCATATCCTTTTCCACTATAACCAGTTATTTTATAAGTTCATAACTTCTTCCATAAATCTTTTTATTTCTTTTGAATTTGGTGGTTATTCATAATCAACTTCATCAAAGTTTGTCGTGTATGTTATCTTTTCTTCTAAAGTGGTTGAGGTAGATTTTTTCAAAAAAAAAATTGGCATTACCACTTTTTCTTTTCCCTTTTCAGACTCTTTTGTTATGATCTTGTATTTTCCCATGAATGTAGGTGTGAAATCAAAGGAACTCCAAGCATCTTCAAATAACTTTGTCACTTCTTCAATATGATTTTCTTTTTATTTCTCAATATGCAAACAACTTTCAGGTTTGAGGTTGGCTTTGATTGTATACACTTTGTTATATATATGAGCAATGGTATTGTAACTTGGTTGCTACAAAACATTATCATTATCGGGTTTCCTTTTAGGTGATTCTAAGATAAGGATGGATTTATTTTGAACTTGCGGTTGTTATGTCTCGAGTGGATAAATGATAATTTGAGGCTTAGGTGGTCCAATAATTAAAGGATTTGTAGGAGGTCTAAGAATTACTTGAGGGAGTTCTAATGTTCATAACCTCAACACACTTATCACTATTTTCATGATCTCTTAGTGAAGTAGAGTTTAATGTCACTTCATCATCTTCATCTAAGGAAGCCACATTACCATTGTTTGAAAGACACGTGTCAATGTTATCATTTTCTTGGATCATGATATCTTCCCTAGTAGGAGAGTTTTTAGGAGAGAAACAAACTATATGTTCATGACATTCAAAGTTTGGTTATTCTAAAATGACTTAATCACAATTAAGGGAGTTATCAATGGTTGGATTTTCTTGTTTATCAATGATGGTATTCTCTTGTTCAATAATGTTTTCCCTAGGGGAAGAGATACAAATAGGATTCTCATAACTTTCATTGATTGGATCTTCTAACACCAATATATCTTCTTCACCAATAGGAGAAGGCCAAATTTGATTGTTATGATTGTCCATTATTTCATGATTTTTCTCTAAGGTCTTATTCTCTTGTGCCATAATATCTACCCTAGTAGGAGAGCTTTCAAGAGGTTCATCACATTCCATGATTATATTTTATAAAGTAACTTCATCACAAATAGGGGAGGCATCAAGGGAAGGACAATTATGATTTTCATGCTTACCAATGATTAGATCCTCTCATTCGAATAGATCTTTCCAAATGTTAGGTACATTAGGAGGGAGAAAATAATGCTATAACTCTCAATAATAGGATCTCTTAACACCAACATATCCTCTTCACAAATGTGTTTTTCATGATCGTTCACAATTGTATCCTCTTTCAGTAAAGCATTCTCATGAGTAGGGAAGGTGTTGGGAGATGCATGGAGAGTAGGTAAAGTAGTGTCAATGATCTCATATTCTTGTATCACAATATCTTCCCAAGGGGGAGAAGGATAGGGATAAACAAGACTTTTATGATTCTCCATGATTGTATCTTCGTTTACCAAGATACCTTCGTCACTAATAGGATAGGTATCAGGAGAAGAGCAACTATGATTTTCATGATTTTCTATGCCTGCATCCTCTTGTGTTATGACATTCTTACAAATCTGATAGATATTAGGAGGGTAGCCAACATGCTTGTCAAAGGTTTTATTTTTTTTTCCTAGATTATGCTCATGAGTAGAGAAAATATAATTATACAAGCCATGTGATACTCCATGAGCACTCGATGTTTGAAAAGGAAACATGCTAACATAAAAGAGTAAACTATCTAACTTATGCAATGCTTAAAAAAAATGTAAACAAATGCCCTACAGATCTAAAAAAAAATAATACTAAAATGATTTTTGAAATTCTTTAAAAATGACTACACTAAATGGATGATTTGACCTAGATACATAAAACAAAAATTCATGAAACTTTCCAGATTGATATAGTAGGTTACCAGCAAGCCTAGGAAGTATAGAAAATCACCAAAAAGCTCAAAAAAGTTGATTTTTGTGGGCCTCCAAGGACTCATTCGCCTAGTGGTGAATGGGTCCTAGTATGCTTTTTCAAGAAACTTTGAATCTGATATTGAAGCTTAGGAACTGTGAAAACTTATTGCCTTTGTAACCCTAATAGGAACTCATTTTCCCTATGGAAAATGGGTCCTAGATTAGATTTATGAAACAATTTTTTACTGATTTTCAAGTGTTTTCTAATGGTTTTCATATTCAGTTTACTACAGTAAGTTTCAAGTTCAGATTTATGTAAATGCAATGTGAAATTTGAGTGTAAATGTGACCAAATGATGAGCTCAAATACCTAGTTTGATATGCAATTTTGTTGTCAATTTTAAAATACAATTTTATGTGATGCAAGATGATATGCAAAATGACTGGTTTTTTTGTATTTTTTATATTTAAAGAATACAAAAAATAATGCAATCCTAAAACCCTATATGAGATCCAAGAATGCAAACTAAACACCCTAAATGAGATCTAATCCAATGAAATGAATGCAAGATCTAATATAAGATGAAAAGAGACTCCAAAATCGGAAAACTACAATGTTCAAAAAGGTGGGTTCACCAAAATGAAATGAAGGAAAAGAGGGGATAGGAACCAAAATGTAATCAAGATGGTTAACCTCTCTTTTCACTATTTATTTCATTCAATTATGCATAGATGAATATCGAAAACAAACCTAATTGATATACCAATCAAAAGGCAGGTTTTAAGAGGGTTAAAATGATGTGTACCTATTGCAAAAAGTGCTTTTTCAGGCCTCACTGAGGATTCATTCGCCCAATGGCAAATGGGTCCCTGCTAGGGTTCTGGAAAATCATTTTTTGGGTTTCGTTCTTCAATGTCTTCACTCCTAGATCCTAGGTGTTCAAATCCCAAAAGTCGAAAATAAATTATGTAGAAGACTTTCTGTGATTTTTTCAAGAAAGGTGCCAACTTTGACAACTTTGCAACTTTTGCAACTTTTGTTCTCTAATTGATCTTCAACCTAAAACCTGCAATCACACATCAAAGGAGAAGAAAAATTTTGTTTTGTTAGGGAATGTTTGCCTTGGTCAAACCCCATTTTGGTAATTAAACCTTGAAATGAAACAATGCATAAAAGAAAAGATGAATGAACAATATGTAATTCCACAATTCACCAATCCTCAATTGAACCTTGGAGTAAAAATCAACAATCTTGCATGAAGTGGCATCAATGAATGTAGATCTTGGTCATGAACTTTACATAAGATAGTGGCTTTGAACACTTGAATTTGATCACCAATGCTACATCATCACATTAGCTCAACAACATGCATGACTTTGACATGATGAAATGGATCCTTGATTGCTCAATAAACTTTAATAATCTACCCTTGAATGCCTTCTTGAATTCTCTTGAATGATCTTAAGATAACTTTATTTTTTTAGGATTTCTTTGATGAAACCATGCAAATTAACCTTGTATTTATACATAACTTAGTCTTAATTCTTGAAATTCAAATAACACAAGATGACATTAGATCTAGGATTTGAAATTATTAAAATACTACCATAAACATATCCCAAGGGGGGGTCCTTGGGTAAATTGAGGACCCATTCGCCATAGGGTGAATGGGTCCTAGCATACCTAACTAGGACACACTTTGGGAAATATGAAATGATATGCAAAAAGGGGGTCCTAGGACCTAGTGAGGACCCGTTCGTCATCCTCAATTCATCAAGTGGTGAATGAGTCCTAGGTCACTATCCTAGGACACATTCCTTGTAAAATTAAGTTTTGTGTAATATTATTTAAGAGTGTCGGGCTTTATCCCTCAGAAAATGCAATTAATTAGGCTTGGATTTGAATTAAAGGGGCCAATTAACCTCAATTTAACCTCAATTAATTAATAAAGCCCTAAATTACTGTGAAAGTATAAAGATGCACTTTACAACACCCTAAATAAGGCACCATTAAGTTTATTTTTTTATTAATTATTCATTTTCGAATTAAGTGTGAAAAAGGGATACTTTTTTCTACACTATAGTTCTACATCAACCTTCACAGGATTCTAGATTAACATCTTCTATTTCTAACATGTGGACACTTGAGCACTTTTAAGAGGCACACATCATTTAGATTTGGATTCTCGATTTTTCCATCTTTTGGGAATGGCTTCTCCAATCACTAGTGGATTTGTTTCTTATTAAGGGGAGAAATGTTGTTTGCAAGCAATGGATCATGTTTTGTCTTCAAGTGTTCATCATTGGTACAGGAAATCTTTCTTTATGGAGGTATTTATATCCTTATTTTCTCTCTCCTAATGGGGAACATCTATTGTACTTGTGTGAAAAAATAAGTCCTTGAGGGGTCACATTGAGTCCTCCTTCTATCCTCCTTTCATTAGTGCAATCATTTCATTTTCTCACTTTTGGGTAGGATTTTTTTCCCATGTGGTTTCTCATTTTCTCTAGTTACAAGAGTTTCATTTTTTTGTACATAGGTAACTCATCAAGCCTTGTAGCTAGGACCAAACCATACATCCATCATTGCATTATTCATCAGGGTTTTTAGCTTCTCCCTAAGTCAATCTTAAGGAGGGTGTTGGAGTAATTAGGACAACACTTGATAATTAATTAATCATTAATTAATTATTAGTTCCCTTATTACTTTAATTACTTAAAATAAACTTAGAAGTTTTTTTAATTATTAGATTGGGCTTTTTATAAGTTAAATTATCTCACTGCATGAAATGATGACACATGTCTCAATCTAATCAAATCCTCATCTAGAGTTTAATTTTTATTTTTACAAGGATTATGATTCATTGTAATCATTATTCACATTAATTATTCAATACATAAAGCATATCGAATTCTTGTGTGGATCGATCATTCTCTCTTTGTTTGTATAGCAAATCATTTGTTTTGATCTCTCGTTTGTGATCTAGGTGTTTTAGTTGTAGGTGATTTCTAGGAGTTGTAGGGTTCAACTATCAACTCCATCAACTTGATCTTACATGTCTTATGATTCCTGAGCAGCTTGTCTTCCTCAATCATCCTTAACCTATATGAGCACTCAAGGCATGAGATGGATATCCATTATCTTGGTTAATTAATTACCCATGTTTCATTAGTTTTCCCTTGTTAACCAAACTCCCCATATTGGGATTTCCTACATGCCACTTTGGGCTAGGTTCACGTTGATATTTACTCTCATAACTCTCTCTAATACCTATACCCTAAGCTCATCACACCCTCCAAGGAATGTGGCACAAAAAATTATGTGCAAAATTTAATTTCATCAAAATTTTCTAACAAGTTTCCACAAGCAATATTTCAATAATTCATGAGGTAATATTTCGTTAAAACATTCAAATTCATCATATTTCATTTAAAACATGCAATTATGATCAAGAATAAGTTGTTTCATTTTATCAATTTGACAACAAATACAATCTTATATTACAGTATGTCTTTTCTTCCCACAATATCCACACTTGATTTTCAATTTATTATGAGAATTGTGAATAATACTCAAATGGAAGGTATTTAGTGTGAGAGACATGATCACATAAATACAAAAATGAAAATTAGAAACACCTAGAATATCACCTAATTTTATTATGATTGTAATTATCCCCCAAAAATATATGCAAGAAAAATTACAAGTTGATTTAAGACTAGATTCCTAAACCATTCATTTATAACACATGAATATTTATAATTTTTTGATAAATTGGCTATCCAATTCTTAACTTTACATGAAAAAATTGATTCATTGTGAAGTTATGATAGTTTTCAAAATAAATTTTGTAAAATTTTGATAATTGGGGTGGAAGTTATGCCTCGTCAAAATTCAATACAAAACTACAAATTTGAAGGCCAGACAATAGTTTAAAATAACATAATTTACTAAAAAATGATTGCACCACTATTTTTGTGATGGAAATAGCTTTTTTTTACTATTGAAGTGTGAAAAAACACCTCCTAGTTTGCAAGATATAGAAAAATGGAAAAACCCCCCATTTTACAAGCTCATGTTACATTTGGTTGTTAACATAAACCTCAAATAGCTTAAACAATGTCAGCAATTAGTAGTTAATAAAGAGTGATAGTTGGCACAAAAAAAAACCATACAATGCTATGTGTAAGTTTCACTTTCTATTTTCTTCTTCTTGTCAAGATCATACTTGCAAATTTTTCACTACTGTCATACCTAAAAGGTTTATAGTATGTTGTATTCCTAATTTGCAACCCTCAAAAAAAATCCTTTTCTTTTCCAAATTCTTCCTTTTGGTATTATATTTTCCTTTTCCCTAATCCTTGACCACTTTCACTATTTTTTTTAGGTTTGGAATTCTACATATCTTCTTCACTTTGTACTCTCAAAAACCCAACCCCCATTCATCTTCATAGTTCCTCTTTCCAAAATTCAAAATTCATAATACCTTCGTACCCCAATTGCAAAAGTGTCAAAAGGTACTTCAAGGTATTGATCCTTGACTCTATTTGTAAGTCACGTATCTTTTATAATTATTCCTCCCTCATTCTAAATTTTCAAGTCTACAAAATTAAATCTTGCCTCCATTTTGAAGTCTCCTTTCAAATTTTTATTGTACTTTGGTGATATATTTGGATACCTCTAGGGTTTGATAGTTTTTCAAACTGCCTAATGGGTTGATGGTCCACTTGAATACCTAAAACTCAATGTATATGCTCAAATAGCTTGAATCAATCTATTTTTTAACATGGATTATGGGCACCTTAATTTTCCATCTCATTTTCTTGTGTTCCTTTATACTCCCCTTGGTTTCTTCTCCTTCACATATTTTCTACTCCCTTGGGCTCTCATGTGACTACCTTTAACTAGTGTTTCTATCAACATATCCCTCTTGTGGGTTTCTCATCATGCATTTAAATATCCCTGCTTGGCACTTTTATTAATGACCTTAGTATATTTCACTCTTCATAATTTATTAGTCCCTCATCTTTGAGATCTTATTCTAGTTAGCTAGGATCTTCCTCATGCACACTTTTTTCACCTTCACTAGGCATGACTTCACTTTTTTCCATCCCATTATCCTTGTGATTATCCTCATTCACACACTTTTCCTAGATAATCCATGAAATCTCATGCTTGCTCTAGTGGGTACCTTCCTTCATTCTCTAGGTGTCATCACATTTGCTCCCTTATACACCTAGTTCCTTTCATGCTACCTAATACATGAACTAGCTTGTCCTATCATGAGGCCTTTGATTCCTCATGCATCTTGAGGGTTGTGGGAAACTTCCATCTCTCTCATTTGGCTCCCTTCCCATGCAACCAATTTATTCTCATCTTGCATCTAGGTTGATTTTGTTTCACACACCTTATCATAATGTATTTCCTCATCCCTTTTATTCTTGTCTCCTACCTAAGTAGGTCCTAATTTTTTTTCTTACCTTCTCCTTTAGTACTAAATGTGCATTCCTACATCGTTGAGCCTCTATCTATCATAGCCATCTTGGTAATACCTTAACATCCTTCATTTTTTAATACACTACCACATATTTTTCTTCTTTACATATCTTCCTTCTATCAATCATCAAGCTCCTCCTTGCACACAATTGTGCCTATTCACTCATTACAAAATACTACACTTTTTTCATTTTCCTCTACACATTGCACCTTGATGAAGAATAATTTATTCTTCCCTTTTAGCACCTTCTCTCTAAAATGAATTGTTATAATTTTCACCCCCTTTATTTATTCTTGAATGCATTAGATTCTCGTGAATCCATCTCATTTCCTTGGGTTTGGAATTTTATTGAACTACCTTAATGGTTGACAATTCTATCTTAGTTTGGAAACTCTAATAGATTACCTCTAAGTTTGTAATTTTATCACCACTTCCTATTCATAATTCTCACCACCACCTTTGAATACCTCTCATCAATAATTTGGTTAGGTTAATCCTATTTATCCCTCTACCTAAATTTGGTTGTCCTCTATATTGAATTATTTTGACCCAACTTCCCTATTTTATATCCTCCTACCATTACCTTCTATCATTGTTATATATTGTATCCTTGATTTTTTCCCTTCTCTTTTTTTTATATACCCCTATTCATTCTACAATACAATATTAGTGCCAAAATACGTTACCAACTTCTATTCACATTTTAAACACTATGGAAGATTGTGAATAATTTGGCTATGGTACCTAGGATAACATGAGTGGATAATTTGTGTTCTTCCCTATGCTTTTTTAGGTCACAAAAATCATATTTAATACCATTATAATTTAAATGTTGAGTTTAAGGGTCCCAATTAGGGGATACCTAGTCTTATAACTCGTTGACTCACATTCATAGTCATTCATATACATAAATTCAATGGAGGATGAAAATAGGAAAAATGGCATTAACATACATATTTTAATAAATTTTTTGAAGGATTACACTAGTACATTTTATAGGGAGATTTACCTTAATGCACTCTCCCCTAGATGAGGTCCTCATCTCCTAGAATTGCAGCCCACTTGTAGACCTAGTCATCTTCCTCACAGTTCATATTTTTACCTCATCAACTTTACAAAGGTCCTACTTCGCCAACCTTAATTTGTATGTCCTTGGAAGTACTTCTTGATCACTCCTTGAACAAAAAGGTATGCTCCCTAACCTATAAATATACCACCTCTTGAAGCATGACAAACTAATTTGTGTTTTCTCAAATGACAATCCACTATTCTCTCATCTTGTAGTATTCCTTGACTATCATTCCTCTTTTTGGCTTACCTTAGTTTCTTTTCATAGGTATCCTCTTGGTCACCACTCCAATAGCCTCTTAACTATATTTCATACCTTCTACTTGATTTTCTTCTAATTTATATCTATTTCCTTTGGGATTTAAAAATCCCATCTTCCTTCCATTTAGTGTCTAAACACCTTGGTCACTGCATTTTCTCCTTTCTAGAATGTATCATCCTATCATGATGGATCATTTCACCTTGTATATCATCCAATTATCTATCAATGAATCCTAAAAATTATTGGATCTTTAACACTTTTCATCTCATCTATTAGATTTAGGACCAAGATCTGTAATTGACCATGCATTCATCTTTGTCACATCCCCTTTTTTGTTAGCTTTTCTTATATTTTCACTTTTCCCCTCCTATATTTATCGTATTAGGTTCCTCCTTGCAAAATTGAATTATGTTATCTTGTGCTCTTTGGCCCTCATGTACTTCTTCCTTTTCTTGATATTTCCTTGTCTCTACATTCATTTTTATCTTCCTTCTTGGCATTTTTTTCTTCTATTCACATCCTCTCTTATATGTGCTCCTACTTACTTGACCTCCTCATGGTTATTCTCAACCTACTATTTTGTTAATTTCCTTGGTACCTTACCTATTTTCTTCTCTTTCTCTTCTTTCCTTCCATGGCCTAACTATTTAACTCATCTACCCTTGGTTTTAAAATATACCTTTTATCCTCTAGTTTGGTGCATGTATCTGACTACCTTATGATTGATGACTCAATTAGACTAATACAACTCAACCATTTTTTAAGTTACCTCAAGATTTGGTGCTTGATTCATTTTTTCTTTTTCAATCTCATCTCTTTCTACTATTCTTTCATCTATGTTTCTCTCTCCAATTTTACATGCCTTGTGTATTTTATTTCTCCACACATCTTGTCCCTAACATAGATAATAGTCTTAAGTACTTTCTCATTATGCATTCCCTCTTTTTCATATGTCTTCCCCTATCATCCCTTTAACTTCTTGTAGTTATCTTCACTCCCTTATGCCCTTGATTATGGGAAGCTTGATTATTTAATCTAGGATTATCTTGCATCACTTAGTCCCTTTAACTAGTTATTGTGAGTTGATCAAGCACACATATTGATTTTTGTGTTATGTTGTTGTATATAAAGATATTCATTTATTTATTTTGAAATCATAGAGGAATCATTAGAAGAGAATTCACACAAGAGCATCATAAAGTATCCTAATTGTATCATCAACCTACATAATAATCCTAGGCATAGTATCTGGTTATTTTTTATCTTTAATCTTAGTTCATCATATCTCAATCAATCTATCATAGCTCAATCAATCCATCTAGGGGTTTGCCTAAGGAGATAATGACCGTACAAATTTAGTATATTTTCCAAAGGTATTTGTAAACATCACTAGTTCTTACTATGATTCAAAAATTAGAAGATTGAAGCAAGTGAATTTTAATTATCAATTTTTTGCATGTTTAGATCCTTGATTCTATGATTAATTTAGTGCACATGTTTAGATCCACACTTGTAAAAATTATTTTTAAATCTATAAAAATCAAAAAAAATGATTTTATAGTTATATTTTTCATTAAATAAAAATAATTTAACAAACTCTTATTTTCTAAAATTAAAAAAATATATATTTATGAAAAATATTTATAATATAAATATCATTAAATATCTTTATTAAATATAAATCTAAATACATTCACATTATTTTCCACATCAATTACAACATTAATTTTATCATACAATAACAAATCCAACTCTTTATCCTAAACTTTTATAATTATTTACACTAAAATACATTTTTATAATTTATTCCCTTATACTAGAAATCTTCCACAACATCAAAAGTTATGTAAAGTTTCACATTATCAAAGAAATCATATAGCTAAGAATGATGCAATGGACTAAATTCATTATAAATGTATAGAATGTTTTGTACATTTTTCATATTTTTTAATAAATACAATTAGATTATGTAAATATTGTCATCTCCATGTTTTTATTGAATACAATATAATATGATGAACATAATTTATTTATCTAAGAGATCTTTTGGATAAAATTATGTGAGTTTTTTAATATCTAAGATTCAATATACAATTTTACTCAAAAATTCTCTTACCTCATTACAATTCTTTATGAAAAAATCATGTTTATTAGTTGTTTATTTGTTAAGTTGTTAGAAGTAGGGTGATATAGTCCATCAAAGTCACCTAAGGGTTGAACCTAGCCCAATTGCACCTCTATGAAACCTTGAAAAATAACATAATCAAGCAATATACCATCATCCTCACCATTTTTACTCGTATAAAGTCAAAATTATCAAGGTACATGTTGACCAAAAGAGTTTCATACATAATTAATTCCATATTCCATGTAATTAATTAGATTACTTTTATTTTTATTTTAAATCTCAAAATATTTAAAAAAATCCATTTGTAGATTTTAAATGAAACTTATGTAATTGAAAATATATTTAAAAATTTACTCAATTGCACCACCTCAAAAGATAAGATATTACAAAAGAACTAGGTATCTAAATTCAAATACATAGTAACACAAATCTACAAATGGTGATGGGTGTGGCAGTATCAGAGCCAAAGGGCATTACTTGTCCATTTGTCCAGAGAAAGTGTAACTTCCTTTCCACCATCAAAGTACTTTATATGATCAGTAGCCCAAGTAGGGACATAGTTATTTTGAAATGGCACATCTATGGGTCTATGTGGTGAGGCAACCATGGTAGCAAGCACCACCACTACTAAGAGCAGTAGCCACATTTTGAGCAGCATCTTCAGCAGAGCCCCCTCACTCTATCTAATGAACCTATAAAACAAAAATCACAATGCTATAGTGAATGTAAAACCAACAAAAGAATAACTAATTTAATTATTCTAATTATTTTAATACAACTCTTTTTATTAAATAAATTATAAAAAAGAACAATTATATTTTAAAACATAAGTAATAGGAAACACCCCAACCAAAAAAACAACTTAAATTGACTAAAACATCAAACCTAAAAAATATTTTGGAGTGGGGTCCACCAAAAATTTGTCTATATAGTGAAATTGGGCATTTTGTTTCAAATGGGCATAACTTTCACCCAGGATGTCAGTTTTTCAACTTCTTATACTTGTTGGAAAGGTGGTTTCATGCAATATAAAGTGGTAAGAGGTTTGGTTCCATGATTCTTCTGTTTCGATTAGTTTTTGAACCCCAAAAGTTAGATGTTCTTGTTTTCATGGTTTTGAGCATAATTTTGCATACAGAATCAGCTTTTCGATCTTGAATAGGCGTTGGAGAGAATGTACAATGTACTACACATTAGATCAGGTTGATTATTAGTTTGTGGTATATGATGAGTTTGGTACTTGTTTGATCACGTGTAGGAGCTTGAGATTCAAAGTGTGATTACATGAGCATCTAGATGGGTCAAGAGGTGAAACCTTGAGGGAGTACATGTTTTTATATGATATTTATGATTGTACAATTGATTATTAGTTTGGTGCTTCCTGGTATAGGCTTACAGGTGTTTTCAAAGTTAGACTTTTATGGTGACAGGTACACAGGTTGTCTTCGGTTTTGAGGACATGGATTGACACGAGTGGAGACTTGGAGTCTCATATGGGTGATAGGTGAGTGTAGGTATAATGTTGGCTATGATTATGGTGTCATGAATATGCATGTGCATTTGATGCATTGGCACGACATGATCATGTATGTGGTTGTTTGGTGGTGAATTTTTTTGGTGTTAGGAGGTTGTTCTTATCTCCTTGATTCTTGTTTGGTTCCTTCACTATGGTTACTCATTTGTGGACATGTTTGGAAAATCAGATCTGTGGTTGATTTAGTGTTAGAGTCTTGATGTCTAAAGGATTATCTTCTTTGATATCTCGGTTTGTAGGTTACTAATGTGATGATGAATCTTTTGTCAAAACAAGGATAAACAACTGAGAGGGGGGGTGAATCAGTTGTTAGATAATTTAAACTTATTTAACTTTTATCAACCTTTAATCTCAGATCTGATAATTAACAGTGAAAGCATGAATCAACATCACATCAGAAACACATGAACACCAAGATTTTATACGTGGAAACCCTGTTAGGGGAAAAATAACAGTGGATGTTAGTCCACAAGATTATACCCTGTTAGAAGTATAATGAAAACTGAATAAGGAATGCGCATGCATTCAGGCACACTGCCTAGAGCTCGCTGCTCAGAAGGGAAGGCTCACTGCCTTACATAAAAAAATCAGATTAAATCCATCTGATCAGGTTGAACTGAGAAATTAGCTTCTTCAAAAGCCTGATGATAGTTTCAATTAGGCACAGAAACACTTCTTCACACTTCTCTCAATCTTCTTCACACTCTGCTCTGAGATCGAATGATCTAATCTTTATTCGCACATACACTTCACATACATTCACCGAGCACACACCACACACTTCAAAATGAAGAAACAATCGCTCTTATATATCCACTACATGAATTTACATCAACAATTTTTCCAGCCACAAATAAATAATAAATGAATTACAAACTTTCGGCCCAATTCATGAATAAATCTCAATGCCCACAAACCTAATTCGATCACATAATAATGAGGACATAAATAAACATCCTCGAACATGCCAAACAATAAAATATTAATCCATAAGGATCTGCAACATGCTACCACCATCATGTCGGCCAAGAACATGAAAACCTCGAACACACAAAGGAAAATCTTTGATCACGAACACATCAATCAACGCAAATGTACCACAATGATAGAGAACAATCTAGAAACATCATTGAACATCATAGTAGCATACGCAACACCTTAATTTACCAGAAATGCATTCTCTTCTTCCATAACCACCTGTTACAGTAATAGAATAACTGTAGGAACTCATAACTCGCTCCAATCTTGATGTGTATCACTCAAAATTTTGAACAACATACTAGATAGGCTCAGCAACAAACCATTTAATGTGCGACCTCTGATTATCAATGTACACAACTGTCCAACATTCTGATCATCACAGCTTCATAGAATGCCTACAACATATTTATTCTATTTTTTTCAATATCCTCGACATTACAACCTTCAGAATCATCAATGCTAATAGTGTTGACATCAATGACAACCACATATCAACAACACAACCACAACATCCAAAAATCTCCCCCTTTAGCATTGATGGCAACACATGATGTGAAAAATACCATCAACACAACTAAATCTTCACACAGTACTCTTCTCCCCTTTTGTTCTACACTTCTCTCCCTTAGATTTTAAAAGTTTTTTCACATTACACTTCTCCCCCTTTGACATCAATGGAAAAGGTACACAAGCTCTGAACCACATATCATCTAAATCATCTATCTACTCCCCCTGAGTAGCAGCCACCACAACATCAATCTGAAACAAGATCTCATATTAAGTGCACGGATTCATGCAAAGACTTGCATCTTTCTTCAGATTAGGAGGGGAAATCACCCCTAACTTGCCTTTGAGATACTCAAAAGTATCCTTAGGCGGTGGTTTAGTAAAGATATCTGCAATTTGTTCCTTGGTGTGCACATATTCCAATCGGACTTCTTTATCACTCACTTTGTCTCTCAAAAAGTGATACTTGATAGATATATGTTTTGTCTTTGAATGTAACACGATTCTTGGAAATGTTTATGGCACTTGAATTGTCACAGAATATAGCAATAGGCTCATTATACTCAATTCTAATATCTCTCAGCATCTGTTTCATCCATAATACTTGAGTGCAATTGTTTACATCAGCAATATATTATGCCTCACTAGTAGATAAGGAAATGGAATTCTTCTTTTTACTTAGCCAAGACACCAACTTCTTCCCTAAGAAGAATGCACCACCACTTGTACTTTTCTTGTCATCTACATCTCCTACCCAATCTGCATATGTAAAGGAATTCAGATTAATATCATCATCCTTAGGATACCAAAGACCAAAATCAGTTGTTCCTTTCAAATATCTGAAAATTCTCTTTATTGCAGTCACATGTGATTCCTTTGGATCAACTTGATATCTAGCAACCATACACACAGCATTCATAATGTCTGGTCTATTCTGAGTCAAATATAGTAATCTGCCAATCATTGACCTATACCTTGTTTGATTAGCTTTAGGAGAATCATCATTCTGTGTTAACTTGCATCCAGTTACCATGGGTGAACCAACTGGATTTGAGTCTTTCATGCCAAAATTTTTCACTAACTCTTTTACATATTTGGACTGAGATATGAAAATTCCATCATCTAACTAAGTTATTTGCAAACCCAAAAAGAATTTCATCTCTCCTATCATTGACATCTCAAATTCACTTTTCATTTCATCAGCAAACTTCATGCATAAGTCATCATCACCTTCAAAAAATGTCATCAACAAAGACTTCAATAATCAACGCTTTATCCTGATCCATCTTGAAATACAGATTGTTGTCAGCGGTACCTTTATTGAATCCAAGCTTCAACAAGTATTTATCCAGTCTTGTTTGAGTCCATATAGTGCTTTCTTCAATCCCCAAACCATGTATTTTTCACCAGTCAATTGAAATCCATTTGGTTGCTCAGCATAAACTTCTTCTTCTAACTCACCATTCAGGAATGCTGACTTTACATCCATTTGGCAGACTTTGTAATTCTTGAAAGTAGCATAAGCAATAAATAACCTTACAGCTTCAATACTAGCAATAGGGGCAAAGCTTTCTTCAAAATCAATACCTTCCATCTATGAGTATCCTTTACATACCAGTCTTGCTTTATTTTTTACCACTTCACCTTGTTCATTCAGCTTATTCTGAAAGACCCACTTGGTTCCAATTACATTTTTATCCTGAGGTCTGGGAACAAGAATCCATGTATCATTTTTCTCTATTTGCATCATTTCTTCCTTCATTGCTTCCATCCAATATTCATCTTTACATGCTTCATTGACATTACTAGGCTCAGTTTTGGAAATCAGGCAATATTCTTTTGCAATTCTTCTTCTAGTTTGCACACCTTTGTTCTTGTCTCCTATAATTTGATTCTCAGAGTGATTTAGGTTTACATACCTTGGGACTTTGGGATTCTCTTTGACATTTGGTTCTTTTGTTCTCTCTTCTGCACTTCCACTAGCTTCTCCTTCATGATTCTCTTGATTCACCGGAACAATTTGAACTTGATTCTATGTTTGTGCATTCTTTCCATTATCTATACTATCTTGTTGACTATCTAGGTCATATCCACAATATCTGGATGATCTAACAATGTCTTCATCAACTCTGAAATTTGCACTTTCAACTATTTTTTTCAACCTTCTATTGTAGCACCGATAAGCTTTGCTCTTAGTAAAGTAACCCAGAAAGATTCTTTCATCACTTCTAGCATCAAACTTGCCAATATCTTCATCTCTCTTGATATAACATCTACTTCCAAATATTTTGAAATACTTAACAGTAGGCTTATAACCAAACCACAGCTCAAAAGGAGTCTTACCAGAATTACCATTAACATTTACCCAATTGATAGTGTATATAGCAGTGCTTACAGCTTCTCTCCAGTAGATATGAGGAACATTACCTTCCAACATCATTATTCTAGCAGCATCTAGAATTTTTTTGTTCTTCCTTTCAACAACTCTATTCTGTTGAGGGGTCCGAGGAGCAGATAACTGTCTTTTGATTCCATGCTCTTCACAAAATGTATTGAACTCCCGAGAAGTGAATTCACCACCTCTATCTGATCTTAAGCATTTGACCTTCAAACCTGTCTCATTTTCTGCCAAAGCCTTGAAACATTTGAACTTTTCTAGAGCTTCATGTTTTTCTCTCAAGAAAGCAACCCATATCATCCTAGAGTAATCATCAATTATCAACATAAAGTACCTTTCTCCTTATAGACTTTTGATTCTATATGGACCACATAAATTAGTATGAACCAACTCTAGTACTCCATTTGAATGATGTTGTTTGCTCTGAAAAGAAATCTTTGTCTGCTTTCCCATCTAACATTCCTTGCATACAATGTTAGTAGGCTTTACTAACTTAGGTAGATCTCTGACTACTTGAGTGGAGCTTACTTTGACTATTTTATCAAAATTCACATGACACAACCTCCTATGCCACAACCAGCTTACATCAACTTGAGCAATTAGACAACTTTCACTAGCAGCACTTAAGTGAAAAATATTACCTCTTATCTTTGTACCTGAAGCAATTACATTTCCAGAGCTTCCCAATATCTTGCATTTACCATCTTTGAACTGGATATTGTATCCCTTGTCTACCATCTGTCCAACACTCAAAAAATAATGTTTCAATCCTTCAACATAAAGGACATCATCAGTATTGCATTTACCACCAAGAGAAATAGTGTCTCTTCCACAAATCACACCAACACTGTTATCTCCAAATCTTACAACACCACCATCATACTTCTCCAAGCTTAGAAACCTGCTTTTATCACTAGTCATATGATGTGAGCATCCACTGTCAATCACCCACTCATCTTTTTCATCAACTCTGGCTGCAAGAGCTTTCTCAATATTCTGATTGTTAGCAGATTTAGTGGACATCGTACCATTTTCCTTAATAGCAATGAATACCCATCCATCTTCATTTCCAGTTTCTTTATCAGATTCATCATCAGTAACACCTTCTTTAGGATAATAACATTTCTTTTGAAATCTAGACTTGTCAGGTTTATACTTAGAAACTCTTTCAGGACACCTTGATGCAAAATGACCTATCTTACTGCAAGAGAAACATTTAATAGGAAACTTTCCTTTGTACTTACCATGTCCTCCGGATTCTCTTTTTACAATCAATGATTCCAGCTCTTCTAGCTCTCTTTCTTCATCTTCAAACTGTCTCATCTCATCTTCATACTTGAATGTCTTTCTGGAACTTTCTCCTGGATCATATCTTTGTTGGCTTTTTCCAGATACAATAGCTTTAAATGTAGATTCTATCTTAGGAGTAGACTCACCAAATTCACTTAACTCAAAGGTGGCTAGTTTACCAATCAACATGTCTCTTGTCACATTTGTTACTGTCTTGAGCTCTTCAATAGCATGAGCTTTCATTTTGTAGGAAGTAGACATTGATCTGACCACTTTAGCCACAATCTCATCTTCTTCCATGACTCCACCAATACATCTAATACCCATCACTAGTTCATTTACCTTCTGCATGAAAGCAACAATGTTTTCATCTTCACTCATCTTCAAGTTCTCTCACTTGCCTTTCAAACTTATTAGTTTGGCAATCTTCACTTGTGCATCTCCTTCATACAATGTCTCTAATTTCTTCCATATCTCATGTGGTGTCTTCATACCTATCACATTTTTCATCTCTAAATCTGTCAAAGCACTTAGCAATGCTTCTATAGCCCTGATATTAGTTTCAACTTCTTTGATCTCATCAGGAGTAGAGGGACCATTCTGAGGAATATTATATTTGTTCTTTGTAATGTTCCAAAAGGGTTCACCAATGCACTTCAAATGACACTCCATTCTGACTTTCCACGGAGAGTAATTTGTACCATTGAATCTGGGACTATCCTTCTTGTAAGATGTCATCTCGGATCACCTCAAGTTGTTAAACTTCTTTAGAGGAACCTGCTTTGATACCAATTGTTGGCAAAACAAGGATAAACAATTGAGGGGGGGTGAATCAGTTGTTACAGAATTTAAACTTATTTAACTTTTATCAACCTTTAATCTCAGATCTGATAATTAATGGTGAAAGCATGAATCAACGTCACATCAGAAACACATGAACACCAAGATTTTATACATGGAAACTCTATTAGGGGAAAAACCACGGTGGATGTTAGTCCACAAGATTATACCATGTTAGAAGTATAATGAAAAATGAATAAGGAATCCACATGCATTCAGGCACACTGCCTAGAGCTCACTGCTTAGAAGGGAAGGCTCACTGCCTTACATAAAACAATCAGATTAAATCCATCTGATGAGGTTGAACAGAGAAATTAGCTTCTTTGAAAGCCTGATGACAGTTCCAATTAGGCACAAAAACACTTCTTTACACTTTGCTCAATCTTCTTCACACTCTACTCTGAGATCGAATGATCTGATCTTTATTCGCACATACACTTCGCATACATTCACTGAGCACACACCACACACTTCAAAATGAAGAAACAATCACTCTTATATATCCGCCACATGAATTTACATCAATTTTGTTGGCCATAAATAACTAATAAATGAATTACAAACTGTCGGCCCAATTCATGAATAAATCTCAATGCGCACCAATCTAAGTCAGTCACATAATAATGAGGACCTAAATAAACGTCCTCGAACACACCAAACAATAAAATATTAATCCATAAGGATCCGCAACACGCTACCACCATCATGTCGGCCAAGAACATGAAAACCTCGAACACACAAAGGAAAATCTTCGATCACGAGCACATCAATCAATGCGCACGTACCACAATGATAGAGCACAATCTAGAAACATCATTGAACATCACAGTAGCATACACAAAACCTTAATTTACCATAAATGCATTCTCTTCTTCCAGAACCACCTACTACAGTAACAGAATAATTGTAGGAACTCAAAAACTCATAACTCGCTCCAATCTTGATGCGTACCACTGAAACTTTTAGACAACATACTAGATAGGCTCAGCAACAAACCCTTTAATGTGTGGCCTCTGATTATCAACGTACACAACTAACCACTATTCTGATCATCACAGCTTCACATACTTCCTGCAACATATTTATTCTAATTTTCTCAATATCCTCGACATATACAGCCTTCAGAATCATCAATGCTAATAGTGTTGACATCAATGAAAACCACATATCAGCAACACAACCACAAAATCCAACAGAATTTGCATGCTACATTATTTTTATCTAAGATTTATGCAAGTGTGTGGGTTGGCCACCCATTTGTTTGCAATGGGATGACTCAGTTGTGGATTGTTTATATCCATGAGATTGGTTTAGTGTTGATGCAAATTTTGTTAGTTGACCTTGTATGTGGTCATTTGTGCATTGGTATATTACTTTGGGATGAGAGAATGGATGGTTAGAGTACCTGTTTAGTCAATTGATGTGACTTGTAGCATGTGGTTTTATCATGATGTCATGATAGCTTGGTTGTATTTTATTGGTTACACTTTTCAGTGGGATCTTTTGAGAGTGGTGACTTGGTGATGTAGGATTTATTCATGATGTTTTGATGGAGGTTGTATCTTCTTGTCTTGGAGATCTTGGTTCTACTTGGTGTGATTGGAATTTTAGTTGTGTGTGTGGACATACATGATCTTCATGGAGGAGATGGTTGTCATGATGCCATGTGTAACTCGATATCATAATTCAATGGGAGTTGTTGGAAGTGACATGATTCATCATTGGTGATTTTTATCTTCATGTGATTGGAGATGTTGATTCTTGGTTTAGAGTGTGATTGATACTATGTCATGGTTTACTCTTCATACTAGCTTAGAGTTTTGGCATGATATGGATTGTCTTGAGACTAGGATGTATGCATTGTTGTGTGTTATCTCCTAGGAGGAGATGGTTAGATCATGATGCCATGATAGGTTCCTAATTTTGTGGTTAGAGCTTTGACATTGATCTTGGTGGCTCTCTTGGTATTGAGTGCATTGGTCATTTTCTCCAGTGCTTCATGATAGTGTAGCATTACATTTGGAGCTTATCATGGATTGATCATTTGGAGGTGTTCATGGATACTTAGAGATGTGGGTGAGGCTAGAGTTCTCTTGTGATTAGAGACATTTTTTGAGACGATTACTCTTTAGAGGTTTCAACTGGAGGACTAAGGATCCTTCACCTAGATATGGACGTGAGTTCATTATGGACCTATAGAGGAGATTATTCTTGGAGTGAGTCATGATGACTTGGTTATCCTGGAGGAGGATTCTCACTCCCCACTCTTGGTCTACTTGATGGTTTATCATCTAATAGGTATTGCCATCCTATTTTTCATTTATATATGTTTCGTGCTTTGATTTCTCATGGGAATGAGTTGAGTCATGGTGATTGATTTTGGAGACTCATTTGAGGATTATTTAGCATGAGTTTATGATTATTTATCTTTCATAGATATGGATCTTGAGCTATGGATGATTAGTTCTTAAGGATTCATTTTGAGAGATGTTTGGCAAAGTTATCTCGTGCATTTGATTTTATGTTATCATTCATTGAGGAGTTTAGGAGATGGTTATTGGATTGATTTACTATTTTGGAAATGGTTATTTTGAGTTTTATCTTCTTGGTTAGAGAGGCTTACATCCATGTTGAAATTTACATGATCCATATGTTATTTGATTAAGAGATTGAACATTGGTTTGGGTGTTGTTGAGGCTTTTCATTTGGGGTTGTAAGGAGCTCATACTTGACACAATGCTGCACTTTGAGGTGTTGGTAGAAGGACATGTTATGGTCTACAAGTTTTCTCTCTTCATTCTATGGTTCCTTCCTAGAGGTTCATGTTCATATGATTTGGGAGGATGGTGGTGAAATATTATGAGAGAGTATGCAGTTATTTGGGTTACATCTGCAAATCATTGTGATTGTCCTTGGTACTTATTTTGTTCATCATTTATCACACCTTGATATAGTTTTGATTGGTAAACTTGATATGATTTGACATTACCCATGCAGTGGGAGTTTCTGGATATGTATGTTTTTCATAGACAAGTTTGATACAAGGAGCTTGATTATGGTTTATGGGTTACATATGTTGTTGTCATGATACTGATGTATTTGATACCTAGGAGGTATGGATGGTTGGATGAATTAGCATGTGTGGTGGATGTTATTTATGATCATGTGGGTTTTCACCTTTGACAACAGCTTGTTTGGAGCCTTTATTATCACTTGGATTTGATTCTTGTGTTCTTGGATTGGTGCATCTTCACCTTGGCATGTTCTTTTTCTTCCATAGGTGGCACATTGGGGGATGAGAGGAGTTATTTCTTGAGATGGTGGTCACTTTTGTTTTATTGCAAGTATCTTGATGGAGCATGATAGCATTGTGGATATTCATGTGGTTACATGTATGACTATGATGATCGGTATTTCATTGATTGATCCCTTATGCAATGTATACAATAAGTGTGAGAATGTTGGGATATGGTGTTGTACACCATTGCATAAAATGTTATATTATAATATTTTATTTAAATAATTATTTAGTTGTGATGCATCTAGGAGGTGTGGTTAATCACATTAGGTAATATTTGGGGGCCACTTGTATGTTGTATTATAACATTGTATTATTATTTAATGTGTGGGAGACATGGGATAATAATTTAATATTGGGGAATATTAAATAAAGTGAAAAATTAGTACCCAATATTAAATAAGGTTTAGTGTTTTTGTATTCATATGGTTTTGTGGTACATGGTTTTGTGGCATATGGTTTTATCTTACCACTTGGTTGTATTTGTGTGAGCTTGATTCTATAAAAGCAAACACATGTTTAGTGGTTAAGGTTGGTTGGGTGAGTGGGTTGTCATTATTGAGTCTTTCTAAGGAGTGTGTATGTGAAGCATGGGATGGGATGTGTGGATTCATGCTTGGACACATGAAGGATGCATTGGAGAGGCTTGATGCTTCATAGTATTCATTGTAACTCTTGTATTACTTTATTGTTGAATAATAGATAGTGTATGGATGCTTTTGGAGGCTAGGTTTTCCCTCTTGAGGGTTTTCCCAAGGTATATATTGTCTTATATTGTGGCTTATCTATTTGATCTATGCATTATAGTTACTGCAAGCATGCTTTTCTCTCATGGGGTTGTGTAGGAAATGGGTTAAATTTCTAGGTATAATGTTATATTTCTTAACAATGGTGTCCAATGCACCTTGAATATTATCTGCCTTTGCTCATGTAGTGTACCTCTTTGTTGTAAGGGTATCTATGAAACATTGTACTCTATCCACCTATGCTTGTAGACTGTCTCTCTCAATTGTCATGGTATCTACCATACCCTATAGTCTTTGTGTCTCCATCTATAGATTGTCACACTTAGCCATGACAATACATGCATCTCCTTGTGTGCTCTACAGCCTCTCTACTTGTCCCTGCAAGCTATCCCTCTCTGTAGTCCTTGTTAAAATTTCATCCTCTTCCTATTGCAGTAGTCTCTATAGCTATGTTATATGGGTGTGTCCCCCTCCTAGCCTCTCTACATATTCACCACCCAACCATGGAACATGAAGCACTATCTCCCATCATGGACTCTCCTCATCCACCTCTATCTCCTCGCTCTCACCCTTTGTATGTTCCTCCTCTACCTTCTCCACAGTGTACTCCACCTCCATCTCCTCTCCTCTTTCCTGCTCTCTCCCTCACCACACTATCTGTCATCTCACCCTCCATCCTTGGGCCTCCTCCTTAACCTCAGCCTCTTCCTCCTTTCTCGCGGGTCCTTGTCAAGGTGGTTGTGCCCAACTCTCCACAACCATCACCCTCTTTGGCCTCCTCTCCCTCCACCATGCTACATATCTTTCAGTAACACCAAGGTCATCCAACCCCCCTCACCAGTCCCATCCTGACTCCTCCAATTGATCCCATGATGCCATCACTCTTTGAGGTGTCCCCTGTCTCCCCTATTTCTTGGTCTCGCATGCCACACACACATATCTCTCCTTAGGCTCAAGAATGTCTTGGTGGAACCTGAACTGCCTGGTCACTCTATTAGGATGATACATCTCAATGGTGTATCATTGTTGGCCAATCAGCAAGCACCTAGTGAATGTGAATCTCATGTATGTCTTGTCATCTCAGTCCCATGTCTAAAAATCATAACCACGATATGGTCTCCACAAGATGTGCTCCTCTCGTAGATCATACATTAGTCGTCTCCATGAAGCTAAGCTCTTCATGTCATCATAATGGAGAGTCCCCTATAACATAACACAATCAGCTCATCTGGTCATCTCTCCATCGCACCCTCTATCACTGTCCATGTAATCCTAATCTGCTCCTAAGCCCATACCTATAGGAGCATGATGTGTGAGGCTAAAAAACTCTCGATAGCAAATGAGGTGCATATCTTCGTACAACTATGCCAATAGGAACACACCTTAGGTATATCTCCTCTCATCCCCCACCATCCTCAATACCACCTCTATCAATGTTAATCTAAAAAACCTCCCACTCCTATCTGGCAGGAGGAACTTACTCACTACACCACAAAGGTACAATGGAAGAGGAGGCACCATACCTAGGAATCCATCTATATCCAACTGTGCCCCTCTATAGGGGATGTCTTCCCTCCCAAATAGTGCTTGCATTTTTTGTGGAATGGATTGGTTGTGATGCTTTGCACTATCTCTCCCTGAATAGGCAGTCAGAGGATCCTCCACACATCCTCTAAGGTCACCGTCATCTCCCTTGTGGGGAGAAGGAAGGTACTAGTCTCTAAACTCCATCACTTGATCAATGGCGTAGGCATGGGCTTGTGTTCCCTAATCAATGGAAAAAGTGGCATGTATGCTAGCCCAATCAATTCTAGTATGCTCCACTTAAGCATATCAAATCCCTCTGTTATCCGCAAGACCTTCGATCACCTCTCTAGTGTCCATATGTTGTATATGATTTGCATCCATTAAACTAATCATGTCATATCATTATCAGCTATTGCTCTCCATATTTTTATTTTCTTCTTTCCCACGAATATTGCTTTTTTGTGTATCCGCCTATCCACGGGACATATTCGTCTTTCAGTGTATGCGCCCTTTACCCATGCATATGCCCCTACATTTTGTGTAATTTCCCATCCCCCATGACTCTCATGAATTCACCCCTGTAGGATATGCACAGATGTCAATCTGCCATGGCTTTAGCACATTCGCCCCTATGTAAACGTGTAGTCGTCTATCCCATATCACCCCTACATATACGCCTATGTGAGGCATGTGTAGCCTATTCTTTCGCAGATTCTCCCCTAAAATTTTAGGAATGGATCCACCTATCCCAACGCACATATGCCTCTATGGGAATTATGTGTTTGTCCCTCCCAATTCACATTTTCCTTTCTAGTGGAAGCCCTTTCAAGGGCGAAGCCCCAAACCTTGTGGGTTCACTTGTCAAATAGCATAACCCCCTCGCCCCCCTGCCCACCTTGGCGCATACACCTATCCATGGCACAAATGCACGATCTCTTGATGGGCAGATCTACCTTGCGATAGGAGAATCCACACCATCGTGGACTTTGATTGAAAATAAAATACAAAGAATGAAAGTACAAAGTCAAAGTTTTGGGTGTTCCTAGTTAGGCTCGTCTTTGCTTTGATACCATGCTCATACAACGTCTAATTGATGTGAGATGTCTCCTCTAGGCAACATTTTTCTCTCCTTGTTCTCTATTTTCTCTCAAATGCTTAAGGTAAAAATGAATAGTAAATTACCTAATTTACTATTTATAGTCCCCTAGTTACCCCCAAAACCCTAGTTTTCTTCTTTTTCTCCCATTTGCACCTCGTAGCTCCTTTTTCCTCTGTTCTTTCACTGCTGTTCATCATTTTTTGTCACGGTCTTGCTTGTACCCCCCTTTTATTTCTATCGAGAAGTCACATGTGACCCCTTTTTCCACATCCACCCTCTTAAGGGGGCATCATCCTTCCATATTTCACCTTTTTCTTCATGGAAAAATCCTTTCCTCCTTGCTAGGGCATCTCATCATTCATTTTCTTTTATCTAGTCAACTATATTTTATTTTTCTTCGAAACATCATTATTTTAATGATATTTTGAAGAGGGGTAAAATGTAGACATCTAAATTTGACCATTCTCATGTAGTCATATTTATCCTTTTATTTCATCCATCCTACTTCCTTATTTGTGTTAATTAAATAATGTCATCGTTATTTAATTAATATTTATCATTTTTCCAATGTTACCTAAAGTATTTAATTATTTAATTAAATACTTTACTCCTTTCATATTTCCTCTCTAGATTAAATAAATAGACCAATTTATTTAACCTAGTCACTTAGCCTATGTGGATTAAAATCAATTTTTAATTCACTCCCCTTTCTCTCTCCAAATGTCATATCTTCCATAACCTTCTTCTAATCCTAATTAGCTGACTTAATCCCTGATTAGGATGTGCACACTCTTAATCTTGATTAGTGTCACATCCTCCATAATTTGCAAGTGGCTTTAATCCCCTCATTAGCTTAGTTAATCATTTGCACAACCTTAATTTATGATTAATTAATCCTAACCTAAGTCTAATGTCAATTATGGCATGTACCTAAGTCAACCTTCATTAATATCTTCTCTTTTTGGAGAAGTAATCTCCCCTTCCCAAGGAATTTTTAATTCCTATTTATTCCCCACATATGTCTACATGAAATTTTTAATTCCATTATATCTTATCCCACATCCCCAAATAGAATTTTAAATTCCATTTTTTACCTTCCCTAGGCTTCTAGAGGAATTTTAAATTCCTCTCAAATCCCATGGAGGTTTTAATGGGAAATTTCAATTCCCCTCTTGTCACATCCTCCTTGTGATTTGAGAGGATGGGACAAGTAAGTCATTTTCCCTCTTTCCAAGGTACTTGAAAGTACCTCCACCTAGGCTCTACCACATCTCCATGTCACCTTCCCACCTTTCCCTCGGATGACATTTGTCATCCTCACATGAGTTGAGATGCCTTAAGCCTCAAGGCATCTCAACCATTGATTTCATCTATCCCTTTAATCTTAACCATTCATTCTTTTCCTCTCCTAATGACTACATAAATGACAATCATTTTTCACCACATACATTCTAACACCTTATGCACTCTCAAACTCTCACACCCTATCACCATACCCAAACTCTTGCAAAATCACCATTTAAGATCAAAAATCAAGTGAAATCAAGTGTTATGTTGCTAAAATCTTGAAAGGAGCACACAAAGCATCCAACCAAAAGGGCAAACACAACATCGAACTAATCCTTGGCATCATTTTGAAGTGTTTACTTGCAGGTTGAATCTCATCTAAGCCCTAATCGTGAGTGTTTGTTTTTATTTTTATCTTTGCTTTGTTTTCTTATTTTCCTTGCATTTTAGGTAGGTAAAAACACTTGCACGCAATTTTAAATCATTAAATAATATTTTCATGAAAACATATAAAATAATAATTAGATTCCCAAAGTCAAAATTATCAAGGTACATAACCAAAAGAATTCCATACATAAGTAATTCCATGTAATTAATCAATTACTTTTATTTTTATTTTAAATCTCAAAATATTTTAAAGAATCCATTTTTAAATTTGAAATAACTTAATTTTTTTTAAAAAAAATTGAAAATATATACAAATATAATTATTTAAAAAATATATTTGTTAAAAAGAATTTTTTTTTTTTTTAAATAATAGTAAACACCCCACAAAATTAATACATTAGAACAAACTTAGAAAAAAAAAACAACAATTTAAATTGACCAAAACATCAAATCTAAAAAATATTTTTTCCCAACAAGGAATGATTCCCTTGTCTTCAAGACATTCTATTTTTAAATAAATATGAATTCTTCCCATGCTCTTTAAACTTAAAAGCCCAATTTTTATAAACTTTATTTTATTTATTTATTTATTATAAATATTAAAATACGTACACATGGAAGCACCTATCTATAATTTTTAATACAAAATTGTCCTTCTCATAGGTGACATCTAATTATAGTTTTTTGTGTGACACTTTGGAAATAGGTTTCTTGGAATGGTCCTAAGCCACCTTCAAAATAAATACTTTTGTTGGCCCATAACTCAAGACTTACTTCTCTTTATATGTTAAAACCTTTTAAAACTACCATGGCTTGGCCCTTCCATTTTCTTTTAAGTTGGCCGTATAGAAAGAACAAGGGACTATTTTGGAGGGGAGTGTTTTATAAAATTTGTATAGTTATTTTCTTTTCTAGTTAATTGTGTGTTTATTTTGAGGGGGTGTCTTGTGTTGACAAATGGCATGATTTCGTATAAAGTTAGTTCTTTTGTTCTATTTATCCACCCACTCTTTGCACGTATTCGTACATCTTTATCACACATCCCTATTCATAGATCACATGTTTTTATTATTACATTTACTCATTATACTTGTTTTTTTGTACCTACGCTCACACTTATTTCTATGCATATATCATTCCTTTTTATCTAACCTTTTTTCTATATATGAACTATCTTGTGGTCCTGAGATTGTCCTCATAGTCTTGGATATATTACACCTCTTTTTATCTAAATTATATTTAATGACTTGAAAAAGTATTCTTATTTTTAATAACTTTTGATATCAAATATATTTGAAAATTGTATGAGCCCAAACTAGACATCATGTTATACACATTAAAAAATGTCAATCTTATGATTATTTTTGGTCAAGGTGGTTCTACGTGAAGATTTTCAAATTTCTATCTTAATCTTATTAAATAATTTATATTTAATAAAAATTTATTAAAATTATTCATCCCAAGCCTTTATGTTGATTGTATTATTTCCCAAAAGGATTTTTGAAACTTTCATTACTAGCACTTTAATCATTTGTACATGCACATATTTTTGCATCCATCAAAGTTGAAAAAAATTTACTTTTGTGTATCAATTACTTAATCAGTTTTTATCATCTATGTATTAGAATAAATTGTATATTTGAAAATTAGAAAAAAAAAATTCTACATTTCCTATTTTTATATCATGTTCATATTGTTTCTAGAAACTTGCTTCTAATTGTCACCCCAAGTAAAACTAACTCTAACTAATTTTTAGGTGAAAAGTTGTCCTTTACTGTCATTTTCAACCCTCGTTAGCTTGCACTCACCCATGAAATGTGTTTCTTGCTAATTTTATATGCACATAGATTATGAAATTATTTTGATTAGTGAGTGTACTTTATATGAAAGTGGTAAACCTTTACAATGGTTGAATTGATCTTGTTTTATTTATATTTTTTTCTAGTTTAGTCAATGCTTTTAGTGCATACTTTTCTAGACCTAGTTTACATGAGGATAGTTTAGCTCCTCCTAGTTTATGTTTTATCTTGATCCATCTAGTAATATATCTTATGTGTCTCATACACCTACTTTTAATGTTCTCGTTGATTCACATGGTTATCATCTTGTGGGGCGTACACATCAATGGTTAAGAAGAGGACGAAAAATTAATAACCACCACCTATTTTACCTACCAATCCATTGAATTTACCTCTTACAACTCAAGTTACATATAAAGCTAAGAATTATGATATTATTAAACAAATCTAAAGTACTATTATTTGCGGCCTATGAGGATTTTTTATTTTTATTTTAAATCATTTTTAAGAACTATTGTTGTAAGGATCGAAACCCTTGTTTCCCACTTTTAATATCAAAAAAAATCTAAAGTAATCAATTAAAAATATCTCTACTATAATTAGTGTGTATATCACCTTTTTATAGTGATATTATACAAAATGCCTTACGGAAGATACAAGTTGAATCTAATAATAATCTAAAATTAGTTACATTTCATGGATATTCATGACATTAAATTTTAGGATAGAGAAAATACACATAAGAAAGTAATTAAATAAGCATTACCTTTACATCATGGTGGAAAGTAAGTGAACCAACTTTTAGACAGTCTCTAGTTGATCATCAATCTAATATTAACATGTGTATTAAGGATTACTTAAATTAATTAGAAGTAGACATGTTTATTAGTGATCCATCCAATCTTAAATATAAAGGATTTGTGAACATTCTTATATCTTGTTTGGGTATTATTGTTCCTCAAATATAAGTTGGATGACATAAGTTAGGCATATTGTTCCCTAGGATGCCTAGAAAAATAAATTGTAATATCCTTATTGGGCATCCATCATTGTATGCTATGAGATTGATTCCATACACTTTGCATTAATGTGTTAAATATTAGTATGAATGAATTTAGATTTGTATTGCTTCTAGATTCGATTGTATCAAGAGTTTTTAGCATCAACATTTCAAATCACACTTTGCAATCCATCATCAAGATGAAAGAGAGCAAGAAGAGAAAATGATGATGGATCATGGAGTGTGATTCGAAATAATTATGATAAAAACTCTTCACGATCAAATCTAGAAGCAATACAAATCTATGATATGGATTATGGAAACTTACTGTCATTAATGAATGATTTTTTTTCACATACTTATAGATCCTAAACCATATAACAAATTTGATAAAATAAACACATCAAATGATTGTGATACAAATAATCTCTTAAAATGATTTAGTGCTTTGCATGATGATGATTGAGATTCATTATAATTTATGTATTGTGGTGTTTGGGAGTATCATGTAAATCCTAAGGCTTATAGTATTCCATTATTATATATGGAATTAGATTCCTTTATTTATGATTAAACAAACAAGGTATATAATGATACAGAGGAGATGAGTATGTGTGATGGTGATAATAAGAGTGATACATCTTACACATCACCTTCACTTACTCCTAAGACATTCTTTAGAAAAAATATGTTCTTGAATATAATCTTATGAAAAATGTTTGATTTAGAGGAACTAGACTTTTAAATATTGAAAAAGGTTGTATATGGTTTGTTGAACCAAGTTAAAATAAAATATATTCTAGAATAGGCTATCAACTTGAGGACATGACTAGATGGTTATAAGAGTGAAAATGACAAGGAAAAGAACCTCACGTTGATAATTATTGTAATGTTAATGAGGTTTATTGTTTTGATTAAGATATGCACGGGAAAAGGGCGTGGAGCCATTACAAAACATTCATAGAGGTGAATGGGATGAGTCTCAGTAGGAGTGAGACTAAAATAAAATGAAAATAACAAAAGTAGGACTAGAAAGAACCAACAACATACACCAGAAACAATAAAATACTAGTAGTAGACAACTACATATTAGTAAGAAGTTTTAGGCCACCAATGGCCTGCCACTCTCGATTAATGAAATCCAGCTTTTCCTCAAACAAAACCTCCTTGGGTTCACCTCTCTTCTCATCATCTTTGACTAGATAATATTCAAGTTGAGTGATATATTTACCTTTGGTTGCTTTCTTTTTGTTGTTGGTTCTATTATCAAGGCCAAAAAGGTTTCCCTAAGCAGTAGTCTCCTCCACTTGTTTTTTTGTTTTTTCTTTCTTCTAATTCAAACTGAAACACTTGTAAAGTAGCAATATTTTTAATCGTTTCTTTGCTAAATGCAATAATTTCCTTCATGTTTTGCATGATTTTATCTTGGTTCAATTTGAGGGACTCCACCTCCTTTTCCAGGCACTCCCATTTATCAAATTTATCAATAAGACTTAACATAATCCCACACATCTTCATCAAACTCCTCATTCTTCTAGTCCAAAGGATTAAGCTAGGAGAGGGCCTTAAGCTTATGAATTTTCCTCTTGGCAACGTGCCATTAGGGACGCTTCCACTTGATGATATCATTTTGGATATTTATAGCCTTAAACAAAGTGTTGATTTTCTCCTCTAGGAGGACACAAGATCTACAAAAAGAGACATCCTCCAATATTCAAATAAATTCCTTCAAGATGAGCTTAAGATGCCCATAGTTCCTACACAACCTCAAGTAAGAAGGTGAGATTACATAGAGAATATCATACCAATATAAGTAAAGATCTCCACCCTACCAAACATGGCATCTCACTAAAATTTAACCACCCACATACCACAAATAAATACCTCCATAATGTAGAAGTTGATAAACCAACCTCACAGACCCCAGTGAACACCTGCAAGCAATAACCTATCACAAAGAAAGAAAGATGTTCTAGAACAACAAAGATGTTATGCAAGCCTCAAGCAAAAAAATGCATTAAGAGAAATGAATAATTACAAAGAGATCAATCCTTAAGAAAGGAGATCAAAACCCTAAAAATAGGAAACCCTAGTGTGCACACTTAATAATTAATAATTAAATAATTATTAAAGTGCCTAAGTTTAGCTTAAGTAAAACTAAAGTGATAAGTGACTTAATTAATTAACCAATATGATTAAATTAATTAAGTGAAATAACTTATTACTCTAACACTCCCCCTTAAGATGAACTTAGGGAGTAGCTAAAACACTAAGGACAAGATGCATGAAAGCAAAGATGGGTCTCGGCAGCAAAGGCATGATCAGGTACCCATGAACAAATGCAATGCAAACTAAACCAAATGGGGTAAAGAAGAAAACCCACTGGGAACAAAACTCCTCCCCAAAAAAGGATGCAAAGAAAAGAATGTAATGCACTAATAGAAGAAGGATAGAAGGTGGATTACATGATACTCCCCATAGACAGCTTCTATCATATAAGTACATATACAATGGTCTCCATAGGAGAGATAGAAAGAGACAAGAAGGCCCCCCCATAATGAAGAAAATCATGTCGCAATGGTAGATGCCTGATGTAGAATCCAAAAAGAGATCTTGAAGCGGCAAATGATATTCTTCCCCTTGGGAAGAAACGGATCCAAAGGATGATGTCGAAGAAACCCTGTGAAGAGTGATGAACCAATCTGTCTCAACATGTGTGCCATAATAGGATGTTGAAGAATGTCTCTGTTTGAACTGAAACACATGATGCCAAATCCAAACTGATGTGGAAAATCCTGAAATGCAACCTCTGAATGCATGGATAATGGTGGGTGTACAGTGATAACCTAACTATCAAGGTAGAGTAGATGCATGTCCTCAAGATCTATAGTGTGAGACTCAACAAACAAGAATGTGTATGCAAAATAAGAATCCCATGATGTAGCAGATAATGAATGACCAAGATGGTCATGATGTTGAATTGAATCCATAGGGGCCAATGTGGCGATACTGATGTCATCAGGAACAACGGATGATACATGTGTAATCTCAGGCTAAAGAGTAGGAACTATGAGACAAGCCTTTGATCCATCGGAACATGCAAGAATGTCTAAATATTCAAGCTCCTCTAAAGTATCATGATCAAAGTGTATATTCTCTCTCCAAGCAATGGGTAATAGACAATCTGAAGCAGGATCCTCTGGGAATGGAGAGAGATTGGGGTCTCCATAGATCTCCCAAAGACATGTCCACAGTGGGCGGGGACAATCAATGTCCGATACAGCCCACACAATGTCATTATCAACACTAGACAATATAAGTCCTACTATGTGATCTCTAGTGATATCCCAAGCTAATTTCCCCTCTGAAGTGGTTGGTTAAGGTATGAGATCATACAAATAAGGCAAAATATTAAGCCACCTACAATGTGTAAGTATGCCCTTTGCCCATGACTCATAATTACCCTGTTCTAGGATTACAATTGAAGGGTGAGTAGAAAAACCCATGATAACTCTTCAAATTAAACAATCTAAGAAAACTGACCTTATTGCATGTAGATCAAATGAAATAGAGCCAAATGATGCAAACAAGAGGTTCCCAAGTGCCAAAACATCCAAGTAATTAAGAAAAATGTGAAAACACAAAAGGCTAAATAAAATATACCTAGGGAAAAATATGGTAAAATAAGATTGATCATTGTGTAGAGCACTGAACCATCTTTCAGATGCCTATTTGTTTGCACAAAACGAAGTCTGGACGCAAAAGTTACACCCCTCGAAGTGCAAAAACCATCTTTTGATTTTGACTGGCAAAAAAATCATCAAAAAGGAAAAAACCAAAAAATCAAACCTGCACCATTAGATAGTGCCCGGAACCAACTTTTCGACACCTATTCATTTTTGAAAAACGGAGTTCGTATGCAAAATTTATGGCCAAAATACCAAAATTATTCCAAAAGGTTTGAGGGTTAAGTCTGGCGGTTAGGCTAATTAACCGCTAGCGGTTAATTGACGATGGCGGCCATTACCACTGTATTTTTAAAAAAAAATCCTCGGATTGTATGTTGTACCAGGCCGTACGGCCCAGAAATGAAAAAAAATTCTCTTGAAATCATTGTGTCTGATTTCGACGATTTGACAGTCGATTTTGGGGTTTTTGGGTGCTTTGAACGCGATGGTGAGGTCTTTTAGGACTCAAAATGCTCCAAAATTGCAGGTATGCTCTGCTTCAGGAACCCCTCAAAAACTTCAAACCCTCACAGATCTGACGTCGTGAAGCCAAATTTGACAAAACAAAGGTCAATCTTGACTGAATTGAGCGTTCTAAATGCAATGGTGAGGTCCAAATTGACTCAAAATGCACAAAACTATCGCTTTAAGACAGGATCCCTCAAACAACGAACAGGAAGCGGCAAATCTGAAGCTCCGATGCCATATAGAAGTTGATAAACCAACCTCGCAGACCCCAGTGAACACCTGCAAGCAATAACCTGTCACAAAGAAAGAAGTTGTTCCAGAACAACAAAGATGCTCTGCAAGCCTCAAGCGGAAAAATGCATTAAGAGAAATGAATAGTTACAAAGAGATCAATCCTTAAGAAAGGAGATCAAAACCCTAAAAATAGGAAACCCTAGTGTGCACACTTAATAATTAATAATTAATTAATTATTAAAGTGCCTAAGTTTAGCTTAACTAAAACTAAAGTGATGAGTGACTTAATTAATTAACCAGTATGATTAAATTAATTAAGTGAAATAACTTATTACTCTAACACATAATACTCATAATCCCACTAACATTCCCAACTTACAAATTACCTAAAACTTATTTATCATCACACTTAAATCTCAATAAAAGAAAGAAAACACCATTTTTTTGAATATCAATTTCAAAGAGGAATTATACACATCTATGCAAACAAGATAATGATAAAAAGTAATTATAATGACTTATCTCTTTCACCATTTGTAGGTATGAAGCCTTCTCTTTTCCAAGTAATTCCAAGAACTTGAATCTCCCACCATCAAAATGTCAAAATCTCTTATCCCTTCTTCTCCCAAAAACACATGGAAGAAAAACAAAACAAGAAGAAAGATGAACTCCCCAAATACTATCATTTTTCCCATTCTCCAAAGGTAGGTAAATAAGAAACCCTAACTCAATCCATTGAATGAGGAAGTGACACTTGTCACTCTCTCTCACCTTTCAAGCACTCATCCCCATAAGTGCTCACATGTGTGAGACTTTTGGGGAGATGAAGAGTGTACTTGGACACTCTTTCCATGATCTCTTAAAAAGGATACCATACAAAAGAGATAACCATTTGTCCAATCATATTTTTTTTACATCAACACCTACATTTATAATATTTAAATAAATTCCTTCAAGATGAACTTAACATGCCCATATTTCCTACACATCCTCAAGTAAGAAGGTGAGATTACCTAGAGAATATCATGCCAATAGGAGTAGATCTCTCCACTCTACCAAACATGGCATCAATAGGCCATTTCTAGACCCTAGCCATCCCTCAGGTTGAGAGAACCATTTCAAAACATGTCTCACTCAAATTTGTCCACCCACATACCACAAATAAAATAACTTCAAAATACCCATAATCCTACTAACATTCCCAGCTCACAAATTACCTTAGACTTCATTATCATCACACTTAAATATCAATAAAAGAAGGAAAACACCATTTTTTGAATACCAATTTCAAAGAGGAATTTGACACATCTATGCAAACAAGACAATGATAAAAAGGAAGTAGAATGATTTCTCTCTACACCATTTGTAAGGATAAATTCATCTCTTTTCCAAGCCATTCCAAGAACTTGAATCTCCCACCATCAAAATGTCAAAATCGCATATCCCTTCTTCTCCCAAAAACACAAGTACGAAAGAAAAACTAAAAACAAAAAAAAAGATGAACTCCCCAAAAACTCTCCCTTTTCCCATTCTCCAAAGGTAGGTAAATAAGAAACCTTAACTCAATCCATTGAATGAGGGAGTGACGCTTGTCACTCTTTCATTCACCCTTCAAGCACTCATCCCCACAAGTGATCACATGTGTGAGATTTTGGAGAGATGGGAAGTATACTTGGAAACTTTTCCCATGATCTCTTACAAGGGATGCCCACACATGTGAGAGTCCTTTTTGGGCTTCCCCAAGATCATAAATGTGCCTAGGGGAATGGGAATGAGAAAAGACGAGTCCATTTCTCTCATCCCCAAATTTGATTTTCGTCACTCATTTTAAAGGGTCATTCAGAGGGTTCACATCAAGATCTTTGACCAATATTGAGGTTTAAATGAACCCGATACCCATATGTACTTACCCTAGGGTTCTAAAAAACATGATTACACTATAAAATAAGTTTTTTTAAACCTTTTAAATGCCCCTTTAAGAAAGAATCCAAAATTTAAACTTGATTGAGACTCCCATACCTTAACACCACTTACACAACATAATAACATTGTTGACAACATGAGCATGATGATTTTTCGATGTGTATGGTGTTGTCATTGATGTCAACCCATTGTAGAAATGCAAAAGTATCGGTCTGAAGAAGACCAAATGGTGTGAATAATTGGCTAAGTCTTAGAGTGCAATTTTAGGGTTATAATGAACCAATTTTATGGTCCATATTGCTCTGCTATGCAATATCTTGTCATGTCGTTTTGAGGTGTTGATGATGTGTATTGAAGGTGTTCAAATTCAAATTTTCAAGGTTGAATATCTTCTACAGTTGAAGATAATTTTGACTAAGTATCAAACTCTGTAATGGCAATGTTACTGGTAACAGAGTGCATATTGGAATGCTCCACATTCCACCACGGATGAATATTTTTCTATTCAGTTTTGAGAAGTGTTTACAAATGTCAAAAGTATGTGTGCTCCAAGTGGCAAGTGTTTTGGTGGTCCGCGTGTTGAGTTGTGAATGAACAATTGGTTCATCTAGTTATTACTTCACCAATTTTGCTTTGTGGTGTTGACCTGAGAATTTTGGGGTCCTGCAGAGTTGATGTAAGGAGCGGATTTATGGGAATGATTATAGGTCATGTTGACCTATTTTGGTGTTGTACACATTTTGGTTTATTTTGCAAGGCGTGTGTTAAATTTTTAAGCCGATAGGTTATGTGGTGCATGGTTCATGCAATTAGGCCGACCTATTTGATGTTTTGGTTGGTTGTGGTACATATGCAAGATTGATTCATTATGCAAAATATTAGAGGTGTATGAGATGTGTATGTAGAGTGTATGAAAAATATGATGTAGTGTGAAGTGCAAAAGGTGAAGTGAAGTATGAAGTGTGTTAAGTCAATTTTTAGAGCTTAATTGGAACTGTATCTTCGGCATGTTGCAGATGCATTGTTAGCAGTTCATTTTGGCAGTGAACCCTTGGCAATGAGCCATCAACAGTGAGCCATTCTTTCCTTCTGGACAGTGAGTCCACCATTTTGTAATCTCTATTGTAACTGGTTATAATATATTGTGAGCTAATCCTTATCGTGTTTTTTCCATTTCAAGGGTTTTCCATGTAAATCTGGTGTTCTTGTGTTCCTTGATGTGATGCATACTTTATATGTTCCTTTTTATTACAAGTTTAATGTGATGCTTTGAATGAATTTTTAAATTGATGAAGTCAATGAAATTCAGTGAATACTGATTCACCCCCCTCTCAATATTTTGAGTGTTCAACAAACATGACTTCACATTTAATTAGAGCACAAAACATAATTCACACACGACCCATAATTCCTAAACCTCAAAAAAAAATCTAGGATCTAAGGTCACATTTAGAAATTAACAATAAATAAATCACAAACACAATTTTCACTTGACTCTTAATACTAACCCACACATTGACTCTATTTTCATTACACAAGATCACATTCAAGAACTTCAACCAAGTGAAGTATTGGCAAGGGTTTTGAATGGTTCTCCCTTCTTCCCATTAGCACTTATCTCATATGTATTTTTCTAAATACATGATTGGTTAAGAATCGTAATAATAACCTAATCAAAAATATCAACAAGGTCAAATTCAATAGTTAGTGGATAACCATATATATGTTACCTTTCTCTACGTGAAATAGGAATTCAAGTCTATCCTTAATAATAATGAAACCCTAGCTTAACTTAATTATTTAATTACACTATTGAATTGATCTTTGAATAATCCTTTATTACTAAATATCATTATGTGACTTGATATCCAATGCATATAACTTACCTTGTTAACTCACCTTATATATACCTACCATGGGTTAGAGTTGTCCAAATTTACCCTTGACGATGTTTGGCCAATAATCCTTTTTAAACTTTCTACAATCTTCAAAGGTCCTAGTTCATTCCAAAATATTATCCTTTTTCAAGCGACATAAAACACATTAGCAAATCATTCAAACTAAATTTAGGTACACATCACTCTTTAGCTCATATCACTTTAAATTTTTCATCATTTGATACTTTTACAAAATATCAGTCTCAGGTGCTCGCATACATTCCTAACTAGTTTTCCAATTCATAATTAATAAAGCACATTTATCACAATAATCATTTAAACTTGGTCATAGAATAATTAGAATATTAAGCATGTGTTTGTGCATAATTTTTATGGTCTCCAATATCTTTAGCTTGAACAAATGTCTTTCCCAATTACACACACATTTTAACATAATTTTCTAAGAGAGTAAAAAGTAGAGATTTATCCAAAATATTCTTCAATGATTCCAATTCTATATCATATTTAAACAATGTTGGTCAAGGCATCAAATGATTCACTAATCTAGCATAATTGAACTTATCAAGGGGTCACAAAATTTATAAACGGCGTTGGGCCTCACATCCCCCTCCCCTTAGATTGGACTTCCTCTTAGAAGTCATTAAGGTTCAAAATCTTAATCCCAAAATAACAACACACATAAATTTGTTAAATATACTAATTATTTTACCTTCTTGATTGAAAGAACAAAGTCACATCTAAAAAATAACATAAGTTACATGTGTTAGAGACATCCATTCCATGAACTAGACATCCAAAGATTTAGAAAAAAAAAATCTTACAATAGAAATTATCCATTATAGTCTCAATACAACAAATGTTAGTAGCCATCCATGTAGTTATAAATTATTGACCATGTAACTATCTTGAATAAAATTACAAAAGCATATATCAAAACACATTAACATCCTTGGATACCCATCAAATATCCCTTTGCACCATAAACATCACTCATGATGTTAGAAAATGTTTTTTTTCCAATGTCAAATCATGTCTCAAGGAATATTAGCTCCATTTTATTTTTTTACTATCCTTCTCACATAGTTCTCATGTATACCAAATCACTTTCATTTGAAATTTGAACATACACATTGTTTCGGTTGGAGGCTTCTCAATCCTTCACAACTTGATTTGGAGGCTTTTCAGTCCTTCATTCGCCTTTCTCTCTTTTGGAGAGGATTTTTCTCCCACTGTGGTTTTCTCCTTTTTCTCTGGTTTTGAGAGATATTTTGTTTGTACATGGGAACCTCACCAAGCCTTATTTGTCGGGACCCATCATGCATTCTTTTTTTAGGGTTTTTAGATACTCCCTAAGTTCATCTTAAGTGGGGGTGTTACAGTAATCATGCATTAGCTAATAATTAATAAATTATTGGTCTAATTTATTATCATGCACTTAAGCTAAAGTTAGGAGTTATTTATTCAGTTAACTAAGTGTTTTTCTATGTTAACTAAAGTGAGTTATTATTAGATCATTATGTCTCATTGCATGAGGTGTTGACACTTGTCCTGATCTAATCCCTTTCTCATTTAGGGTTGCTCCTATATAGCACTCAACCCTCATTGTATTATTTCACTTTTTCTCTTGAACTCTCAACCTTTGAGGACTCTTGTTTTCCTTGAAGATTCTTGAGGTTCATTCTATAGTTTTTTTCTTATTGAGGAATATTGCACATATTGTTTCCAAATCTCTTGTGTGGAAGGTGTCTTTGTTTGTTGTTTGATCTTGTGGCTCATGTTTTTCACAATTCTAACACTTCTCACTAAAATAAGTTATCAATCTACCTTATTGTTTTGATACTACTCCTATTGCACTTCCACTTGCATCACAATCTATTTGGAATATCTCCTAGTAAAGCTACTACCATACATTATGTCACCTTCCTTTTTAGTAGTTTAGAGCTACTATTCACTCTTTATCTCCACTTAAATTATTTCTTGTGTCCCCTCATAGTCTTAGTTATTGGTGCACAAATGCCACAAAAAATTATAATGAACTTCCTAGAGAAACTAACTAACTCAATTTACAAGTGTGGGCCATTCAACAATTTCCATTAACTTCTCTAGGTCCATCTTCAAACCTCCAATTGATTTATAAATCCAAAGTATACTAACTATGATTTCATGAAACTACATTTTTTCCTATTGATAAATAATTATTTCTTATCTAAATCTTTGCACTAATTCAAAGTCCTCTAGGAGTTGCTTTTTAGTCTTACTGAAAATCAAACTATCGTCCAAATAAACAATCACAAAATATTGGTTCAATATTTCACTCATCAACCTCAAATATATTTGGTGTACATAACTAACCATGTTGGCAAAACAAGGATAAACAACTGAGAGGGGGGTGAATCAATTGTCACAGAATTTAAAACTTATTTAACCTTATTAACCTTTAATCTCAAATCTGATAAATAACAGTGAAGCATGAATCAACAACACATCAGAAACACACATAACACCAAGATTTCTTGCGTCGAAATCCTGTTAGGGGAAAAACAACAGTGGAGGTTAATACGCAAGTTATACCCTGTTAAAAGTATAAGGAAAATGAATAAGGAATACACATGCATTAAGGCACACTACCTAGAACTCACTGCTCAAAGACGACACATTGTCTTACATAAAACTTTCAAATTAAATCCAGCTGAAGAGATTGAACTGAGAAAGTAGCTTCTTCAAAAGTTCGATGACAGTTTCGGTTAGGCGCAGAAACACTTCTTCACACTTCGCTCAAACTTCTTCACACTCTACTCTGCAATCGAATGATCTGATCTTTATTCGCACATAGCACTTGTATACTTCACATGCCACTTCACTCATATTTCAAAATGAAGAAACAATCGCACTTATATATCCGCTTCATGGAATTACATCAACTTTGTCAGCCAAAAATAAAAGAATAAATGAATACAAACCGTCGGCCCAATTCATGAACAAATCTCAATGCACACCAACTGAAGTCGATCACAACATAATGAAGACCTAAAACAACATCCTCGAATGCACCAAACATTCAAAAATTAATCCACAAGGATCCACAACATGCTACAACCACCATGTCAGCCAAGAACATGAAAAGTCGAACATGCAAAGGAAAAATCTTCGATCACGAGCACACCAATCAATGCGGGCGTGCAACAAAGATAGAGCATGATCTAGAAACATCAATGAACATCACAGGAACATACGCAACAACTCAAGTAACCAGAGTCATGTTCTCTTCTTCTAGAAACACCAGCTATAGTAACAGAATAACTGTAGGAACACATAAACTCACAACTTACTCAAATCTTGATGCGCACCTCTAAAACTTCTGGAGGATAAACTAGATAGGCTCAACAACAAACCCTTTAAAGGGCAACTTCTGATTACCAACATACTGAACTTTTCACCACACTGAACTTCACAACTTCATAGACAGCCTTCAACATATTTATTATAATTTTCTCAATATCCTCGACATATACATCCTTCAAGACATCAATGCTAATAGTCAAGACATCAATGACAACCACATATCAGCAACACAACCATAGCATCCAACAATCTCCCCCTTTGGCATTGATGGCAACACATGATGTGAAAAATAGCATCAACACAACTAACTCTTCTCCAATAGTCTCCCCCTTAGATATTGCATTGTTCTTCTCCCTTTTTCTTTTTAGCTCTTCCAATATTACTCTTCTCAAATTTTTGCACATTACTCTTCTCCCTCTTTGACATCAATGGCAAAGGTACACAAGCTTTGTACCACATATCTAAATCAATTGACTACTCCCCCTGAGTATCAGCCACCACAACATCAATCTGAAACAAGATATGACTGTAAATGCACGGACTGATGCAAAGACTTGCATTTTAGTTCTAATTAGGAGGGGAAATCACCCCTAACTTCCCTTTGAGACACTCAAAAGTATCCTTAGGCAACGGCTTAGTAAAGATGTCTGCAATTTGTTCCTTACTAGGCACATACTCCAGTCCGACTTCTTTATCACTCACCTTGTTTCTCAAAAAGTGATATTTGATAGATATATGTTTTTTCGTTGAATGCAGCATCGGATTCTTGGAAATGTTTATGGCACTTAATTATCACAAAATATAGCACCAGGCTCATCATTCTCAATTACAATATCTCTCAGCATCTGCTTCATCCATATTACTTGAGTACAATTGTTTGCAGCAGCAATATATTCTACCTTAGCAGTAGATAAGGAAATGGAATTCTTCTTTTTGCTTAACCAAGACACCAACTTCTTCCACAAGAAGAAGGCACCACCACTAGTACTTTTCCTGTCATCCACATCTCCTGCCCAATCTGCATCAGTAAAGGCACTCAAAGTAGGATCATCATCTTTAGGATACCATAGGCCAAAATCAACTGTCCCTTTCAAGTATCTGAAAATTCTCTTTACAGCAATCACATGAGATTCCTTCAGATCAACTTGATATCTAGCAACCATACATACAGAATTCATGATGTCTAGTCTGGTCTGAGTCAAATAAAGTAATCCACCGATCATTGACCGGTATCTTGTTTGATTTTCCTTAGGAGAATCATCATTTTGTGTTAGCTTGCATTCGGTTACCATGGGTGTACCAACAGGCTTTGAGTCTTCCATGCCAAACCTTTTCAGTAAATCTCTTACATATTTGGACTGAGATATAAAGATTCCATTGTCTAACTAAGTAATTTGAAATCCCCAAAAAGAAATTCCAACTCTCCAATCATTGACATCTCAAACTCACTTTTCATTTCATCAGCAAACTTTATACATAAGTCATCATTTCCTTCAAAAATGATGTCATCAACAAAGACTTCAATAATCAACTCTTAATCCTGATCCATCTTAAAATACAGATTACTGTCAGCAATACCTTTATTGAATCCAAGCTTCAACAAGTATTTATCCAGTCTGGCATATCAAGCTCTAGGGGCTTGCTTGAGTCCATACAGTGCTTTCTTCAATCGGCAAACCATATCTCCCTTATCAGTCAATTGAAATCCATCTGGTTGCTCAAAATATACTTCTTCTTCTAGCTCACCATTTAGAGATGTTGACTTTACATCCATTTGATAGACTTTGTAGTTCTTAAAAACAACATAAGCAAGAAACAATCTTATAGCTTCAATTCTAGCAACAGGGGCAAAGGTTTCCTCAAAATCAATACCTTCCATCTGTGAGTACCCTTTACATACCAGTCTTGCTTTATTCCTGACTGCTTCACCTTGTTCATTCAGCATATTCCGAAAGACCCATTTGGTTCCAATCACATTTTTATCCTGAGGTCTGGGAACAAGAAATCCATGTATCATTTTTCTCTATCTGCATTAGTTCTTCCTTCATTGCTTCCATCCAATATTCATCTTTACATGCTTCATTGACATTGTTGGGCTCAATCTTAGAAATCAGACAATACTCTTCTGCAATTTTTCTTCTAGTTTGCACACCTTTGTTCTTATCTCCTATAATCTAATTTTCAAAATGATTTAGCTTTACATACCTCAAAACTTTGGGATTCTCTCGAACTGTTGGTTCTTTTGTTCTCTCTTTTCTACTTCCACTAGCTTCTCCTTTCAGACTCTCTTGATTCACCGGAACAATTTGAACTTGATTTTGTGTCTGAGCATTATTTCCTTTATCAATACTATCATGTTGATCATCTGAATCATATCCAGAGTATCTGGATGATCTAACAGTGTCCTCATCAACTCTGACATTTGCACTTTCAACCATTTTCCTCAATCTTCTATTATAGCACCGGTAGGCCTTTCTCTTAGTAGAGTAACCCAGAAAGATTCCTTCATCACTCCTAGCATCAACTTGCCTATATCCTCATCTCTCTTGATATGACATCTACTTCCAAAGATTTTGAAATATTTAATAGTAGGCTTATAACCAAACCACAACCCAAAAAGAGTCTTACCAAAATTACCATTGACATTTACTCGGATAATAGTATATACAGCAATGCTTACAGCTTCTCTCCAATAGATATGAGGAACATTACCTTCCAACATCATAGTTCTAGCAACATCTAGAATTGTTTTGTTCTTTCTCTCTACAACTCTATTCTATTGAGGAGTCCGGGGAGCAGATAACTGTCTTTTGATTCCATGCTCTTCACAGAAGGAATTGAACTCCCAGGAAGTGAACTCACCACCTTTGTCTGACCTTAAGCATTTAATCTTCAAAACTATCTCATTCTCGGCCATAGCTTTGAAACTTTTGAACTTTTCTAATGCTTCATGTTTTTCTCTCAAGAAAGCAACCCATATCATCCTAGAGTAATCATCAATAAGCAACATAAAGTACATTTCTCCTTGTAGACTTCTAATTCTGGAGGGACTACATAGATCAATATGCACCAGCTCCAGTACTCCATTAGAGTGATGTTGTTTGCTCTGAAAAGAAACTCTAGTCTACTTTCCCATCCGGTATTCCTGGCATATGGTGTTAGTAGGCTTCACTAGCTTAGGAAGATCTCTAACTGCTTGAGTGGAGATTACTTTGACAATGTTATCAAAATTCACATGACACAGGCTCCTATGCCATAACCAGGTTACATCAACTTGAGCAATTAAACAACTTTCACTAGAAGCACTTAGGTGATAAATGTTACCTCTTGTCTTTGTACCTGAAGCAATTACATTTCCAAAACTTTCCAGTATCCTGCATTTTCCATCTTTGAACTGAACATTGTATCCCTTGTCAACCATCTGTCCAACACTCAACAGATTATGTTTCAATCCTTCTACATAAAGGACATCATCAGAATTATATTTACCACCAAAAGAAATAGTGCCTCTGCCACAAATCACACCAGCATTGTTGTCTCCAAATCTTACAAGATCACCGTCATATTTCTCCAAGCTTACAAACTTGTTTTTGTCACCAGTCATATGATGTGAGCATCCGCTATCAATCACCCACTCATCATTTTCTTCAATTATGGTTGCAAGAGCTTTCTCAATATTCTTATTACTAGCAGAGTCAATGGACACCAAACCATTTTCCTTGATAGCAATGAATACCCATCCATCTTCATTTCCATTTTATTTATCAGATCCATCATCGGTAACACCTTCTTCAACATAGTAACATTTCTTTTGAAATCTAGGCTTGTCAAATTTAGACCTAGGAACTCTTTCAGGACACCTTGATGCAAAATGACTTATCTTATTGCAAGAGAAACATTTAATAGGCAACTTTCCTTTATACTTACCTTGTCCTATGGCTTCTCTTTTCACAATCAATGCTTCCGGCTCTTCTAACTCTATTTCTTCATCTTCAATCTGTTTCATCTCATTTTCATACTTGAATGTCTTTCTGGAACTTTCTCCCGGATCATATCTATGTTGGTTTCTTCTAGATATAGTAGCTTTAAACGCAGATTGTCTTAGGGGTAGATTCACCAAATTCACTCAATTCAAAGGCAGCAAGCTTACCAATCAGCATATCTCTTGGCACATTTGTTACTACCCTGAGCTCTTCAATAGCATGAGCTTTCGTTTTGTAAGAAGTAGGCAATGATCTGAGCACTTTAACTACAATCTCTTCTTCATCCAAGATTCCACCAACACATCTAATACCCTTCACTAGTTCATTTACTTTTTGCATGAAAGAAATAATGTTTTCATCTTAGCTCATTTTCAAGTTTTCCCACTTGCCTTTCAAAATTTGTAGCTTAGCAACTTTCACTTGTGCATCTCCTTCATACAATGTTTCCAGCTTCTTCTAGATCTCATATGTTGTTTTCAGACCCATCACATTTGTCATCTCTAAATCTGTCAGAGCACTCAATAATGCTTCTATAGCCCTGATATTAGTTTCAACTTCTTTGATCTCATCAGGAGTAGAGGGACCATTCTGAGGAATAACATATATGTTCTTTGTAATCTTCCAGAAGGGTTCACCAATGCACTTCAAATGACACTCCATTCTAGCCTTCCACAAAGAGTAGCTTGTTCCATCGAATCCAAGACTATCCTTCTTGTATGATGTCATCTTGGATCACCTCAAGCTATTAGGCTTCTTCAGAGGAACCTGCTCTGATACCAATTGTTGGCAAAACAAGGATAGACAAGTGAGAGGGGGGTGAATTAGTTGTCACAAAATTTGAAACTTATTTAACCTTATTAACCTTTAATCTTAGATTTGATAAATAATAGTGAAAGCATGAATCAACAACACATCAAAATCACACATAACACCAAGATGTTTTGCATGGAAACCCTGTTAGGGGAAAAACCACGGTGGAGGTTAATCCACAAGTTATACCCTATTAAAAGTATAAGGAAAATGAATAAGGAATGCACATGCATTCAGGCACACTGCCTAGAGCTCACTGCTCAAAGAAGACACACTGTCTTACATAAAACTTTCAAATTAAATCCATCTGAAGAGATTGAACTGAGAAAGTAGCTTCTTCAAAAGCCTGATGACAGTTCCAATTAGGCACAAAAACACTTCTTCACACTTCGCTCAAACTTCTTCACACTCTGCTCTGCAATCGAATAATCTGATCTTTATTCGCACATAGCACTTGTATACTTCGCATGCCACTTCAATTATATTTCAAAATGAAGAAACAATCACTCTTATATATCCGCTTCATGGAATTACATCAACAACTTTGTTGGCTAGAAATAAAAGAATAAATGAAAACAATTTGTCGGCCCAATTCATGAACAAATCTCAATGCGCACCAGCCGAAGTCGGTCACAACATAATGAAGAACTAAAACAACATCCTCGAACGTTCCAAACATTCAAAAATTAATCCACAACATGCTATAACCACCATGTCGGCCAAGAACATGAAAAGCTGAACATGCAAAGGAAAAATATCCAATCACAAGCACACCGATCAATGCGTGCGTGCAACAAAGATAGAGCACGATCTAGAAACATCAACGAACATCACAAGAGCATACACAACAACTCAAATTACCAGAGTCACGTTCTCTTCTTCTAGAAACACCAGCTACAATAACAGAATAATTGTAGGAACACAGAAACTCACAACTTGCTCAAATCTTGATGCACACCTCTGAAACTTCCAAAGGATAAACTAGATAGGCTCAGCAACAAACCCTTTACAGCACAACTTTTGATTACCAACATACTGAACTTTCCACCACACTGAACTTCACAACTTCACAGACAGCCTTCAACATATTTATTATAATTTTCTCAATATCCTCGACATATACATTCTTCAAGACATCAATGCTAATAGTGTTGACATCAATGACAACCGCATATTAGCAACACAACCACAGCATCCAACAAACCATTCATACAATCCTTTTGTTGTCTTAAATGCAATCTTCCATTCATTTCCCTCTCTGATTCTAATCTACTAATAAGTGCTCTTTAAATCAATCTTAGTGAAATATTTTGCATGACTCAAACAATCATTATACCATCCATCATTGGCAAAGGGAACCTAAACTTAATTGTGATCTTAATTATTGATCTCAAAAAAATTATACACACTGTTGGTGTAATATTTTATTCACCTTGATTAATTTCATCCTAAATGTGATATAGCACCTATTTAGTAGGTTTACTTAAGATAAGAATATTTAATTTTCCTCTCCTAGGTAGCTAATAATTTGCATGTGTACACCTTGACTTTAGATACACAAGTTCCACCACTACCTCATCAATCCTTAATTGATGGTAGTTAGGTGCCACCTTTGTTTAGTCAAGGCCACCTACGCATGAGTTAGACTAATTTAACTCACCTATGAATTGGGAGTGTTTGAGAATTAACTCATATTTCTTGGACATTTCATTTTCGTGATTCATGCATCTAAGAGACCTACCTAAATATATAAATATTTTCTCACTTGTCTTGTATCTCAAGGAGATTCATTCATGCTATTGTGAGCTCTCTTAATGCTATTTTATTTTTGAGCATCTACATTTTTCTCTTAAAAACTAAATCTATTATATTTTGATTTCATAGTCAAATTTGTATTTACAATTTCATAGTCAAATTTGTATTTACAATTTCATAGTTTATATTTCCTTACACTATATTTTGTGTTATTCTTTGTTTTGTAGATTCTATAACACAACCTCCACTCACCTTTTTTTCTGCTAGTATTGTAGATATTGGATATCGACTAAAATTTTCTTTGATCAACTTTCTTTATTAACTCTTGTACTTGTCAATTCAGTTTATTTTTTGCTAATGCCATTCTATGTGCTTCCTTATTTGGTAAACTTACTCCTATGACTAAGTCCATATGATGACTAATGCTTCTTATTGATGATAATCCATCTAACATATTCTTAGATATGATTTCCTTGTATTTTTCTAGTAACTTTAATTTTTTTGGTTGTGATGCTTCTCCTCCACTTGTGATGTTGCATATTTTCTCCTTTAGTGGTACTAAAATATGTTTCCTACCATCATCATAGTGTACTTATTTTCTTCCCCATCATGTAGAATTTTTCTATCATATTGTCATCATCTACCCAACAACAAATTACATACATCCATCGACATAATATCACAAGAAAATTCATCATAATATGTCCCTATCTTAAATTTTGATGTAGGAGCATCTGAGTTCATGAGCAATCCCACATCACCCAAAAAGATATATCTTTTCTTTGATTTGCTTGTTCATTTTATTCTTCTTTGTTTTGTCTACGAGAGTTGATGATCAAATTCCTAAGGATTGTAGTTGGTCCTTGGCCAAATGTCTTCATCGCCTTGAAGAGGAACCAATTGGGTGCTTGTGTTTCAAACTTGAAGAAGATCTGAGTTGAATTGAGCAGGTTAGAGAGTTGCAAAATTTTCACCCTGTTTGGCCAACTGCGAAATTTTTAGGGTGATCTAAATCCCTTTCGAATCCCCAATCCCTCTTTGTTCCCATTTTCCCGCCATTACCTTGGCTAATTTCTAATTGTGTAGTTTTCATGCCTATCTAGATTGCAAAACTTTTTCCTAGATTTGGATCTCATCTAATTACGAATTTAATCCCCACAATGTCCTAATTCCTTTGAATTTTTGCAACTTTTCCAAATTGTGAAACTTCCATGTATTTAGGAACTTATCTAGTCCTACTCAATTTTTTACAATTCCTTGTTACCTTATTTTCTCCACAAGAACTTCAAACCATGAAATTTCCTAAGTGATTTGGATATATCCACATACCCCCCTAAACTCCACAAAAGGTTAATTTCCCTCGAAATCAACAATTGTGGAATTTCTAGCCATATTTAGATACCCCTCAGATTTTCATAATTTTCTCCAAAACGCCAAAAAACAAGTAGGCCATTATAACTGTCTTGCACGCGGAAATCATGGGAAAATGAAGGTGTGACACATGCCCCATCATGCCTGGATGTGCGGTGGCCACCAACATCTTCATGTTTTCCTATATATAGGGGTTTCATTCATCTTGGAGATAGGCTTTTTGGAGGAGGTAGAATTGGATGAATTGAGTGAGCAAAGGCTAAGGAGAGCTTGTTGGGTGGATGCCTACATGTATGTAAGGTTGGATGCCAATGCATGTGTAATGGGCATATAGGGTGAACAGTATAGTATTGAAATAACCAATACCCTTACTATAATAATTTATTTTGTATATTAATAAAGATATACTTTTGTTTTGTGTTGGAATGTTTGGATTTATTTTAATTTTTCCAAATTGAGCAATTTGTTAAGACTCTTGAGCCTAGTACTACACCAAATTTCACCAAACATTATTCACTAACCAACATCTTATATTCTTCCTTCAACAATGAGATTATATAAGGATTAGGGTGTTCTAACATCTTCAATTTTAGCTTGTCAACCATTTTCTCTAGTACTAGATTACAATAATTTCATTATCAATTATAACTTTACAATGCTTACCTTCAATCTTATATACTATCCTAAATAAAAATTTCCTATACATTGGTTCTTCTTTATCTACACCAATTGTTTTCAGAAAAACTCTCCTTGAGATCAACGACTCATCTCTATCTAGTTCATCCATCGAGCTTCACAATCCTTTAGAGTCTTCATACTTCCTTGAATTTTGGAGCACTCAAATGCTCTATGACCTTTCACCCCACATATAAAACAAGCTCCTTTAAAGATATTTTTTCACCTTTGTTATATCTCCTTCTACCTCTTTGAAAACCATTAGTTTTGTCATTGTGGTATAAACTATTAGATTCTTTCTCATTATGGTATGAATTATTGTCATCACTATTGTTGTGGCATGTGTTATTGCTTCAACATCTTCTATATATGATCTTATCTCACCACATTGATATCTTCCTCTTGGAAATATTCCTCCTCTTCCTCTTTCAATTTTGTCTAATCTCAAATATTTCATTTAGCTTATCTTCTAACTTAAATGTAAATTGTTATGCTTCTACTACCATATGCAATCTTACCATGCTTAGCTCTTCTTCGATGGTCCCTCTCATTTTATTCATGTACCTTGCAACTTTTTCCTTATTTTCTCCAAACATTATAATCATCTTGTAAAATTATTTAGTGTATTCCTTCACAATCTTATCCTTCAATCGTACCACCATCCTATCCCACTTTTCTATCTTTTCTTTCCCCCTTCACATTCTTTCCAATTTTACTTTCCACCAAACAATAGCATGTCCTTTCAATTTAGTCTTAGAAAACCTAACCCTTTAAGGATCTATGATTTCTTCATACTTAAAATATTCTTCTAGGTATCTTACCAACTTAGGAGATACCTTTCAATATTTTTAACTAATCCATTTCTTCTTCCTCTCAATCTTTCATATCTTGTTCAATAACTAGTATATTTTCTCTTCTTTCAATTTCCTCATCATCACTTTCATCATTTCTAGGGTTATGACCTCTTTTTCTATCTTCTTCTATAGTATCCAACCTAATCTTCATTGTTTTCATTGTCTTGAGCATTTATTTCATCTTTCAAGCAACATTAAGAACACCTTGTCCTTTTCATGGAGTAGTCATGTCCTTAGATCCAACGCAAACTACCTCAAATTCAGTGATATATATCCACAATCACTTGTGCAAGCTACTTCATAGTTAAAATTATATGTACAAGTTCCTTATAGATTGCCTCAAACTTGGTAATTTATTACAAGAATAAACTCTTAACCTTTGCAAGGTGTTAAACTATGTTTTAACACCATCTAATGTAGTCCTAACCAAAATGTTTAATTAAGGATCATACAACCAAATAGATAAATACACACAAAAGAACTCAATTGTGACAACAAGTAATAGAAATAGATCTTATTGATTCACAATCATTAAATATATTATAATACACTACAGTGGGCTTACAGTGTGAGGCCTCAGCCTTCACAAATATAAGGGCAAAAATATGCATAAATTACAAAATTCTTGAATTATACAACAAAATTCTTCCATTTTATATCAAACTTCTATATGATAATGAGTTAATCATCGTAAAGCTAGAACTAAAGCTAATTGCCTTAAAATGATCATGAGTGATGCTTATATGGTGAGCATTAGCCTTAGAATGATATGTGTTGGCCACAAAGTGGCATAAAACTTGATGCTAAATGAAACATGTATCCTAGTAGCATGTAGCTAGGAACCTTCCAAAGTGAATGTAAAAAAAAATATGCATTGAGTATCAAAGCAAACCATACTACTCTCTTAATTTAAATCATTCATAATTTGACTTTCTTTTAGGATTTAACATTTCACCAACTTGTGCAGTCTAATGTCCCTCAAACTTAAGTATATATACATATACACACAAATTTACATAAATAATGTAATCATATAATTATATAAAAATGAAGTCAATACAATTCAAAGGGTTGCATGTGGTAGCAACTCATTTTCCAATTTTCAAGGGATGCTACAATCAAAGGTAAATCTTATGTTTTTTTCTAATTAGTCTTCTTTGGACTCAATGGATAAGGAATGGTTGCTTAAGGAATCTGATATTATTGTGGATAGAACTTGGTCAAAGCTAGGGAACACTCTCATTGGTAAACTTTTAGGGGCTAGGCTTAATGATGATACTTTCAAAAACTTGGCAAAGAGGAAATGAAGGTTTTATGATATGCTAGAGATATGGTGTTTAGACCCTATCACTTTCTCTCTCCATGAAGATTGTGTTTAGACCCTCTTCTGGGGCCATGGTTTCTTGGCAATTCCAATCTTTTCCTTTGCCGCAAGAGTCTCAATTTGGGTTACGCTTCTTAGATTATTGTAGGAATTTTGGGAAGAGGGAGTATGGTCTGGCATTGCTAGCTCTTTCGACCAGCTCATTGTTGTTGACAAGGTGACCCAATCCATATCGTGCCTATTATATGGCACATTTTGTATTAACATTCAGGTTCACAAGGTGCTTCCCTTATCCTCCAAAATGGTTGAATGGGTGCGACAAATCATGTATGAGTAGTCTTGGGTGGTTTGTTGCCATTCCCATGCTAGGCCAGGCTACTATTAGGTGTAGGTTCTCTAGTGAAAGTCAAAGTCACAAGAAGCATTGGGCCCAAAGGTTTTCTTCTTTATCTCAAGCCTCAAATGAGATTTTTCCCTAGGGTGTAATGGAGATGTGATTGGTTCTCTTACACACATGACCAATTTGGATGATGTTAATTCTGTTGTTGAGAGTAAAACTCTTCCTACTAAGAGAAGATCGAAGAAGATTTGCAAGTATAAGGTTTCAATTAGGGATGCCTTGGATTGGGAGCTCCTTAATCTAACCCACCCTACTCTTGGGTCTCCACTTTCACCCACCTTGATAGCCCTTGCTAAGTAAAAAAGGAAAATGTCTCAAGCCAAGATGCATTCTACGAGTCCCTTAATCCAATCAGACTCAAGCTCAACACATAAAAATGGGAATACCACCAATTTGACTCAACTGAGTCAAAAAATAAGGATTTGGAGTTCCATAAAATGATTTAGCTTCAAACCACCTTAAATTGGTGGTGTTTCTCATTATTGTTGTTGGGGGATTATTGATTGGTTAATGCTTTGCAAAGTTTGTGCTATTTGTTCCATGTTAATGTTTGAGCTAATTTTGCCCTAATGTTGTTGGTCTTTTATGATGTATCATAGTTGCTAGTGGGGCTCCAATGTCTTACCTAAACTAGCCTTTGTAAAAGGGTTTCAACCCTTTTAAAATCCTTTATCCAATAATACCAATAAATAAATAAATAAATTAGAACAAAAAAATCTGTAATGTTTCTATTTCAATAAGTCATTTCGTAAAGATTAATTTTGAAATTGTATCATTCTGAAATTTGTAAAAATAATTTTTTTTTTTAAAACTAAATTGACAAATGTTTACACTCATTAAAAATAATAAATATTCTCACAATAGGAATGCTTGCAAAAGTAAACTTAGTTGATGAGAAACGAGAGAACTTAGATGTAAAATAGGTTTTTAATATGGGTTTAAGAGCTGCTCTATTAAAAACAAGCATTATAAATACAAACAGTGGTTTTCTATTCCCTTGGTATAAGTAAAAGTCATTTTCTAGCAGAAAAGAAAGGTGACAAAACAATGGCTTGATTGATTCTCCCATTATATTTACATTACACAAGTGCCCCAAATTTTGATAATCTATCGACGGCGTTCATTAATCTCCCTTTTAGGGATCGTCTTCTGATTGTCATCAAAATTTGTTGGGCCATCACTAACAAACTTGTTGGTACCACCCTTCCGATTCTTGGCATTTGGACCAACTACCTCTATCATGTACTTCCATCCATCTATAGGTCTCCTCCGACTAAATATATGGGATTTGATAAAATTGGTAATCTAAGGACAAGGACATAAATCAATTTTATCATGCCAATTAATAAAAGTAAATAAAAAATCAATGTTTTGCATGTAAAATGTAAATTACAAGTACCTGAATTTTGTTGAAGGCCATGCGCCGTTCAAATTCTTGGAGGAGGATATCCTCCTCCTTTTGAGAGATCTCACATGGCTTTTCATCTTTAGCGACTCCTTCCCAACCTTCTGGATATGCTTTAAAATTGGGATCATTTGGAAGTTTTTGATCATGACCCACATAATCAAAGAACCTACATTACAAGCAATATATAATTTCTCATGTTACAAATTCAGTATAATTCTAGTAGGGTTGTCAATTACATATTTTGTGGAGGTAAAATAGAATACTAAAAAGAGAATCTAAAATATTAAAATGCATAATTTGCACCTTAATTTCACCCTTATGTTTTAAAGGGCTGGCTCAACCATAAATGCACAAAGGAAATGGAAACTCAGAAAGGAGAACACTGAAGACATAGGAAAAATATTAGAGCCAGTGTTTTTAACTATTCTATACAGAAAGTTCACCTCCATTCTCCGAGAGATTTAATATCAATTTATAATAGTTGACCAATGACATGGACTCAATGAATTCTTCATCTTGAATTGATAAAAATGATCCCACTCACGTATAGAGAGATGAATTCTTAGGTAGCTATTTGAGAGCATCATTGTACCTAACAATATTACATTTCTCTGAATGCTTTAAGTCGCATTGTTTATGCCATGTTTGTTCTCATTTATGCTGAATATAGCGCCTCCCAACATAATAGTGGTTGAGAGATGTTACACATGCTTTGCTTATACATATATTCTTTGTTTTTGGTTACACCTGTTTGTCCAAGAGGAAAATCTCCACACTAACAAAGTAAACCTTCTAAAGAGCATGATTGCCTTCATGGGTTTCTCCGACTTACAAACTTCCCAAGGATTCTTTAATTCGACGTAAAATTTTATTGGTGCACTAAAAAAGTTAGTTTTCATATTGTAAAGTTATTTTGCTTGATGCAGGATTTTACTGTGAAATGAGGGTTTGGAAACAATTATTTTTATTTGCCCATAACTCTTTTTGTGAATTCGTTTGGTCTATTGATATATTTGGGTTATAACGAGTATATTGAAGGTCTAACGATGTGCATTGGTAGATTAGTTGAAAGTGTAATTCTTCAGGTATGAATAGTTAACTAGTCCTAGTATCTTTATAAGGTGCTTTGTAGTGAGTCAGCCATACAGTTTAGAGGCATTTGAGTTAAATATATGTGTGCGTCTGGGTGTGCATTTTAGTCTTGAATAGGTTGAGGTAAAAGTTTTATTAAGGCCTGATCCCCAAATTCGATGAGAATCTACAATCTATTATGTTCCATGATATAAGGCCCAACGTGGGTTGCTGAAAGGGTTCTACCTGATTGTAATTTAAAAAAACCGTGTCTATTTATCAATACAAAAGTGCATCTTCTCAGAAGTTGCAGACCTTTGTTTTCCTTCCTACAGCATCTCCTACAAATCAGTAGATCACTTTTGCCAATCCTCCAATCTTATCGTCTGTGGAAGATCAAAGAGCAAGGATGTAAAGCAAAAAAAGCCGCAAGTTTATTTTACAATATAAAAAAAATTGTTCTAAATTCTATTACTCGAAGAATTTCAACTACAGATTCAAAGTTGTAACTTAAAAATTGAAGACTTTTAAATATGGATCAAAGCACTCCGTTGGTAATAAGGTCAAAAAAGCAAAACATATTAAGTGTATTGTGAATTGAAATTACAATAACTGGAAGGGGGGTTCTTTTAAAACAGATCCGTGAGAGTTTTTATTTTAATCGGGACCAATTCTGGAACATTTTAATTAAAGTGGCTTCCTTTGTTTTCTTCTGAACTCATTGGTTGTAGTGGTAAAGGGTGTTTATGTGTTTTTATATTCAATTTTATGTTGATTTCACCTTGGAAATTAAGGTTTGGAGTATATAATTATAAGGTGTTAATTTGTGGTTGTATTGCAGACATAGGATTGATTGCAAGAGTGATTAAAACTTATTGGTTTTATAAACTTGGATTAAAATGAAGTCTGAACGCATGGCTAGAGACTAGCATTTATTTACTGAACTTGATGTTTGAGCCTGACAATTATATAAGTAGAAAATTTTGCAAAAGACAAGAAGCATTACTTATTTTTTATGAACTAAATTTAAGATTCTATTATTCAACACGTTCCAAATTTCAATAATGCTGCTGGTATTTGGGAAACCTTAAAAAAATTGTAATACAAACAAAATTGAACTAGGAAAATGAGCCAAAAAATCAGTTGCATAGTCTGTGATGATGATCATGCAAGATTATGTAATGGACTATCATGTGAAATTGAAAGATGTCAAAATTCAGCTATCTGTAATCAGGATTGCTTCTGCCTACGACAATATTTACATCCAAATTCTGATGTACATCCAATGAAAATATTCTGTCTTCACCTCTAGTTTAGTGCACTGACTACAAACGATAGAACAGGCCCTCCATTTGATGATTTGAATAGAATGGAGGAAGAAAAAGAATATAAGTGAGTTTTGGTAAACACGGTTTGTAGCATGAGCTTTTTAAATCAAAGTTGAAAAGAAAAAAGGGAATATGTTGCACTATGATGTACAAGAGTTACACATTAGGAGTTTTATACTGTGCAAACGGCTTTGAGAATGGCATGGATACATAAAGAATGGACTCGGAAGATTATAATCACTGTTCAAAATTGTACACCATTAAGTGCTTAATAAACAATAATCCATTTACTATTATTTGTTTTCTATGTGTTACCTAAACTGCAATGTTTGTATGTTATTCACATAAGATGGATTGTACGTTTTCCCACTTACATTTTTGGAAAATACATTTATAATCACCCTTGGGTTCTTAGCTTGATAAGAGATCACACCAACGGGAAGAGCTTGTCCAAGCATCACAACGTTTGCAGCTAACTTCCTCACATTGCAAAGCATTTCTAGTTTATTGACACCATTGAAGCAGAATTTTGTGAGTCAAGCATGACTAGATTCAACATATTCAAAGAAGGTTGATGAGGAGAAAACTGAAAAGATATTTTTTGATGATGTTTTTGCTAAGAGAGCCAAGGAGATCATCAAGTTAACTTCAAACTTAAATTTAAAATTTAAATTGCATTCTTTATTTTCAATTTTTAAGCATTTACTTTAATTGTAAATTTGTAACTTTGATTTGTTTCTTAGTGTTGAAGCCTTTGGTGAGAGTTTTCCACCTGGTGGATGGAAAGCAAAACCCAATAGGTTACATTCTATATTACATACTGTTGGGGACAGGATGAGGAGACGGGGGACGGCGACATACAAAATACATATATATATATATATGATTTTTTCAAAATTTATTAATATATTAGAGAGAGAGAGAGGGAAAGAGAGATATGTCAATAAATTAATAATTGATAACAACAATATCAATATGTAAGTAAATCGCGAGAGTAGTACTATAACAGCATAAGAAATGTCATTAAAGCATTATAAAATTTATCACAGCAGTATCAAACATCTTAGCATGACTGTAGTTATCAATTGTTAAGCAACGGAGCTATTTATATAATGTGTCATGTTGCTTTTCATCTCTAAGCAGCATGGTGAAATTTGGTGAATGTTTCTTGGAATGAACAAGATTGTCAGATAGTCCTCAGCCCTCACCCATCACTGCAAATGTGCGCCTTAAGCACATATGATAATATCAGAAAAAAAAAATGAAAAAAACCAACGTCACTGGTCCCTAGTGCGTTCGAGCTTCCCACAGTTGGCTCAAAAAATGTCCGCTCACAGCTGCGTCTCCCATCCGTGCCTTCACCCGTGAGAAATAAAAAACTTAATTCATTCTGTATAGTTAAGAACTTAAGACAAAATTTAATGTTTTGTCTTCATAAAACATTAGTCCCCCAAAAAAAATATATTTAATTGACCTGAAGAGTTCATGGGCCCTGCACAAGAAGGAAAAAGATTAAAAAGATCAAAAATTTTAAAGTTTTTTAATTTTTTAATAGTTTTTGCCTACAGGGGATGGCTAGTTGTCCCCAGTACAATTTGGGGATGGCAAGCTGTCCCCAATCCATATCGGGGACCGGGGGACATCCCCAAACAACAGGAAACGTTTCTTGGCGTTTCCTCTTGATTTTGCTGTTTTGGGGATGGCAGGGGGACGTCCCCTTTGCG